>JAQZBX010053587.1:0-18840 GCA_029593785.1 Cabassous unicinctus | reverse complement strand
ATACAGCTTTTATTTGCTTGTGATATGATTTCAGAAATAACTGCTCCGAAAACAAGTTCTGTGACTTCTGTTTACTTTCTCCTTTTGGCCCTCATTACACTAATTCCCATCCTACACCCCTTTCTACTTTTTTTTCTCTGCTTAATTCCAACTTTACTTAAATTTCATCACTCAAAATACTATTACGGTAAATATAATAAGGGAGAAAACATAGAAACCTACCTGAACTTGGAAATTTTACAAACTACAATATTAAAATACATCAACATATATGACTGTGACCAAAAGAGTTGAGAATAATCTATATTCAAAATGTTTTAATTCTATATAAGTCAGAGTAAAACATGAAATGCTTTAAAAAGTTCCCTTAATGTGTAAGAATCAAACTAGAAACGATTTTACTAAACCATTTGGTCTTGCCTCCTATATATCAAGAACTCATCACATTTTAAAATATTTCCAGTTATAAAGAATTTCTGACTTCTTTTGATCGCCTGTATAATAAAAACATTTGTTTCATGTTTTCATGTGCTTTTGTTCTATTTTGTGTTCAATGATCTACATCCTCCAAATGATGCATTTATATTCCATCCTTCCTTTTACAATGAATATCCTCAGAAAACATACTAGTTTCTTCAGACTTATTAAAATACAGCTTACTAAACTGTATATTTCTCTAACAAAGATCTGAAGGATTCAAGGAATAATGAAAGGATAATTCCTGGCTCTTAGTTAATAAGCAGTAACTGAGACTCATGATATAGAAAAAACAAATGTTGACAATGGAATATATTATCCAAGTACCAGACAATGAGACACAATCTGCCTCAACAATGACCTCCATACCTCCTCCTTCTGCTTTGTATGGGAAGTATCTGTCTTTGCTACTTTGAATCTATTTTGGCTCAAGAATCATCCTAAATGATAGCTCCACAATTTAAAATTTCTCCAAAAAATATGGAGAGGAGATAAGCGATGATAAATGAAATACGGTAGGGACGGATGTGGCTCAAATGGCTGGGACCTGGGTTCGATCCCTGGGACCTCCCAGTTAAAAAAAAAAAAAAAAAAGGAAATAAGGTAGGCCATGTGTAGAATAATTATTAAAGTTGGCTGATGGGTACATGGGAAATTCACTATATAATTCTGTTTTTTCATATGTTTGAAGTTTTCTATTTAAAAAAAAAAAAAAGATCCCTCCCTCAAATTGATTCAATATTATTTTATAGAATAAAAATTTTAAGTAATTAATTTGTATTTGATTTATAAAGACTGGCCATCAGTGCTACCATTCATCAAATCTATATGCACGTATATTTGTATTTAACCATTAATCCAAGCAATGGATGAATGTGCTCTTCAACTAGAGGTGAAGAGTAAACTAGAACAAGATTCTAGAATACATGATCTCTGGCACACCTGAAGAAAATAAAAATCACCTCCATAAGCCTGAAGTGTATTAAGTTACTTTAAGTACATAAAATGAATGATTGCAAGATTATTCAGAATGACAGAAAAGGGTTATTTCCAAATGGCATATGTACCCCAAAACTTAAAAGAGTACTCATGTGCCCATTTGCTAAAATGCTCCAAACTATATTCAGGATTTTAAAGTTCAACAGCAAACTTTTAGTTGTACAATGGGAAGCTTTTAATAAGTCTCTAATTTCCTAGGCACCAAATGATTTCTGCTTTAGGCTATCTACAGAAATACTTGTTAAAGAAATAAACATTACAATAAACTGAGAAGAATAAAATGCAAACAGTAAATCTTTCTTAAAAAAAAGAACATAATATACTTCAAAGCCAAATCTGGTAAAACCTAGGTTTTATCGGGCATTTTGCCTACTGGGAAATGCTAGAAAATGGCTGTGATATAAATTTAACTATTAAAAAAAAAAAAAAAAAAAAATCAAGCCAGTAATCTGGACGAATACCAAAACTTTAATACCAAACTAGACCAAAACCATTTCTGGAAAGAGATTATTTGCACTTAAAGAATCTACAGACTAATTTTTTCACATTTGCATGCGTAACCACTGCTGACATATTTTGATGAGCAACTCAACTATACCAAGATGCTCTCCGGCTCTTTTCTGGTAAAGGTAATACCTTCATTAATATTTGAAATGTAAAATCTTGAAACCTACTTATTTATGTAACATTCTTCTTCTGGGTGGATCAATTATTCATTCAACACAAGGAAGAGGTACACTGTACTAGATACTAGGGTCATAGCATTGACCAAAACAAGGACCTGCCCTCAAGACACTTACATTATAATGTCTGGTTGAGAAAATTTTGTACATGTCTACTTTTTGTCATTTATCTGCTTCTCCATGTTTTCATAGCTCTTTAGAGTATGAACTATTATCAAAGATACTTCAGCAGTTTTTTGTTTTGTTTTGTTTTGTTTTAAGATTTATTTATTTTATTTATTTATCCCCCCCTTGCTGCTTGTGCTGCTGTGTCCATTCGCTGCATGTCTTCTCTGTGTCTGCTTATCTCCCCTTGCTGTGAGGTCTTGCCGCATCAGCCCACAGCGCCGCGAGAGCCGGCCTGCCCTCACAAGGAGGCGCCGAGAAGCGAACCCGGGGCCTCTCATATGGTAAACAGGTGCTCTATCCATTGCGCCACACCCGCTTCCTGCCGTGAGGTTGCTGCATCAGCCCACCACACCGCTCAGGCCGGCGTGCCCTCACAAGGAGGCCTCGGGACGCGAACCCGGGCCTCCCTATCCACTGAGCCACACCCGCTTCCCCTTCAGGGCAGTTTTAATATTCAGGTTAATATGTACCCAATTACTCTGAGACCAGGCCTTAACAAAAGAGTCAGTGAAGCAATAAGGAGAGTTTCAATTGGTAAAAACTGCACTTTGGATAAAACTCAGAACCTACTGGGACATCAAAAAATCAACTCAGAATTTTTGACCAACCAAACAATACTCCCGTCTAATCCATTCAAAAAAGCTGATAAGCTTTTACTTTAAATAATGACTTGGACAATGTAAGAGTACCCTAACCTTGTCCCTAAGGATTTCTCAAGATCAGTTCTTTTCAAATCCCCTTTTAAGCAGCAAAACTTGTTTTAAGCAAAATTTCATGGAAAATCTCTATATCTAAAATATGTAAATTTTCAGTTGAAATAGGAGAAACTGGCTTATCCTCATGTCCCTAGTAGCCGAGATACCTTCAAATAGCCAGAATTACCTAAAAGTCACTGCCCTAGGTAATTGTGCTATCTAAAAACTAACAAATAACACTTTTACAAGTATTTAGATTTTAGTAAATCTGGTATTACTAGATGCTATACAATACTCTGTTGATTCTATGACTGTGAGACATTTGACAAGCACAATTTTTCTGAGACTTAATAGTTCCCATCTATAAAATGACGATGACCTTGGACTAGAAGACATGAGCATCTGTCAACACTAAAATTATATTCTATGATGAGAGCTATAATAAATGTAGTAGTACCATCTCATAAATTTTAGGCAGGCACTTTTTTTTGTTTTGCTTTTTGTTTTTGTTTTTAGGAGGCACCGGTGACCAAACTCAGTACTTCCCATGTGAGAAGCAGGTGCTCAGTCACTTGAGCCACATTGGCTCCCCATGGGCAGGCACTTTTGGAGAATATACATTCTTGTGTCTGCAGATATTAATTGCAAGCTTCTGTTACTAGCTTCAGTTTCAATGCCTTCTATGAATTATCATCATGTCTGTTTCCCAGATCACTAGGAACTAGATGGAAAGATTTTAAGCACTTCAATATCCTTATCTTTCCTCAAAGAAATGTACCAGAAATAAAAGTCTTGGAGAAAAAAGTATGACAACCCTGCTTAGGTTTGTGTTTTGCCTTTATTGCCTAAATCTGAAAGAGGAAGCTGTCTTCTATCTGTATGGCAAAATAACAGGAAGAAATGGAGTGTGCCAAGATGGGGAAGAGTGGGACTACAGTAAGACAATATTCTAGGTGAATAGGAAAATAACCCAGGGCTTTGAAGTACAGTAACTTCCTAAGCTATAAGAAATATTCATGTTTCTTATAAAAATCATAATCTGAAGTTACATATAATTATTTTGATTCTGTTTTACATTTTACCTCCTCTAATTTATTAGCTTTAGAATCAGTTCTTCCAGATTAATGAAATGTAAAATATTTCAGCAACATTTACATCAAACTGAGCTCCAAAAAGATTCTATACTAATTGTCAATTATAAGTACAATTTTAGAAATCGCATTCCCCAACCCCAAGAGTTGCTAAGTCTAACCTCTTTATAAAGAAAAAGCCATGAAATACATTTCGATGTATGATTTTGTTAAACAATCTAGAATATTAAGTCATAGTTTCCTGGAAGTGACAGATCTGAGGAACAAGATAAGCAAAATTAAAAAGCAACTCTATACAACAAAGAAAAAGTATACAATCAAGTTACAATTTAGTTCTATTCATTCATCTAAAAGAATGTGTACAGAAAATAGGCATCTTAAACATAAAGAGGTGTGAACTATTTGACTGTCCTGGAAAAGCATTTGTCACCAAAAATTTTAAGCTTCATCATTGTTTTCTGTACCATTAAGACAATGCTTCATACCTACCTGTTTGGGGTATGTCCTTAATTTAACCACTCATCTAAACATTTAGACATCTTCAGCAAAGTGAACTCATCACTTCTGAACAGGGAGGTCAGAAATCTTTTCATTTCAGTAATTTCTAGCAAATGAGAAATGAAGCCTGCTCAAAGTTTAGCCCCTACTAACCGCTACCACTATCAGACACAGCCAGCTAAAGGGCAGCTAATTATATTGAGTAGTCATTTCAACCAAATCCAAAGTGAGGGAATTTAGTTCTTTGTTCCATATTTAAAAGAGTTCATTATCATGTAATTTATCGTCCAAATTAAAATATGATACTCTAGAATTAACCAGCACTTCTGAAGACATGGAATCTAATTTAAGTGAGCTTTACATTATTAGGAGTAAGCAATATAAATGAATTTTAAGTGGCAACACTACTTGCAAATTAAGTGACGTGAATTTAAGTATTCACCAACATTTCTTCTCTACAATTCCATGTATAAATGTGCATAAACATTAACAAAAACATCTACTATTTTGGTTAAAAGTCTACTCTGCCTAACACAGCAAAAGAAACTACTTTAAAAATCAATTATATTGGGAGCGGGTATAGCAGTTGAGCACCTGCTTCCCACGTACGAGGTCCTGGGTTCAATCCCCAGTGCCTCCTTTAAAAAAAAAAAAAATTTTAAAAATCAATTATATTATTTCTGAACCACAAGAGCAAATGCTGTATATATCATAACTACATCTGCATTCCAAATAAGAAATGTTTTTAAGAAGTTGCTCTTAAGAATGGAAAAAATTATAAAGCAAAACAGCAATTCTTTTCAAAGGAAACCCATTATTGCAGATTTAAATCATCAACCTGAATAAATAACAAAGTTAAAAAAAATTTATAGTAATTTCACAAGGGATTAGATATTTTATCAAGTAGTTCATTTTGGTAGTATACCAGTAACAAACATTAGGTTTAGTAAATACATACAGTTCCAGAGAGGACATCATGGGGGCAACAGTTGAGAAGGTGACTCTTGCATACTCTGTCATCACTAAATTTGATTCGTTGACGAGTAGTATCCCCTGTAATATAGAAAAGTTAATAACATTCAAGGTTAGACAACTAAACAGTATTTACTTTTGAGAGCCCTACTATCACTAGCCTTTTATGTGTGGTATACACACACATTTATAAATCAGTTCAAGAGGGATTATTTATATAACATCCTATAGGAAAACTATTTTAGACAACATGCAGTTGCAGTATGTGTCCAACACATGTAATTTAAAAGTCAAAGTGGGAAAGCAATGTATTCTGTTAAACAGAGGACTACTGAAAAGCATGGGATTTTAGAGCAGGAATGGACCTTAAAGATTATCAAGTCCAACTCCTTCATATTGTAATCGAGGAAACTGAGGCCCCAAGAGGTTATACAACTTGCAGCAGACCCACTAGGAGTTTCTACTTATTGGTCCCTTCTTGACATTAAGCAATGATTTATTTTGTAATTATTTATATTAATTGGAAAACATAAAATGTAATCTTGCAAACATTGCATACACACTGCGAATGCCCACTGAACCCCAGACGCCATTTCTTCCACTATTTTGTTCCAGCTGAAGTGTCTCCCTTTTGCTGCTGGGAGGAGTTAGAGAGGGTAGAATAATGTGTTTTAGAGCTCACAAACCCAGAAGAAGGAGTTACACACCAAACAAAGGCACACTGGCCTAAATGAAACGTTAACTTTAATGCCTCCAAAGGTCTCATACCTCTGAGTGTTATTTCGTCTGTGCTAAATAATACCAAACTGGGTACATTTAAAATTCATTCTGTCTTCATTAACACAACACACCTCCTAAACACAGAAGCATCCAACCTGCTTATCAAATATGGCTATCTGCTCAAAAGTTTAAACAATCTAAGAATAGGAAGGTAATCAGTTCTAATAACTTATAGATGTTACAATTTATTTTTTGTTTAGAATCTTTTTGGACAACAAAAGGAAAAACTTGTAAGGATGTTTCCTCTATGTATGTATAATGATAAGCCCTAAGAAATGTAGGTGTTTCATTTTAGCTTTAAATTGTAATAACCTTAATATCAGAATTGATGAATGAAAACCTACTGGTGAATTACTGAAGCGAGAACAACTGTTGGTACCAAAATAAATTGTAAATACCTCTGTACTTCACATGATGCCTGGGGCACTCTAAAAACTTTCAAGGAAGTGAGTCACTGATTTAAATTCATTTCCGTATTTTCACATGTGAATAAAAAAGGTTACTCCTTCACATGGTCTTATTTTGAAAAACTTAACTTACACTGAACTAAATACTGCCATTTTTAAGTGGGGTAAGATTTTGTTCAAATTGTTTTAACTTTAGAAAGACTTAAAAAACATTGTACTTTGCAACCAGGGTATATAAAATTTATTTATAGCAAAATGATAGCTTCAGAGCAGTTCAACAATAGGTTTTCTAGAGGCTAGTAGTCTCTAGTTAAAGTAAGTTATTTTTGACACCACAATTTGGAATTGTGTGTTCACGCCTGCTACTATAATAAAGGTTATTTTGATGGTCTTTTTTTTTTTCTTCTTTTAAACACAACTGCTTTTGTTCCACATTCATTAACACATCTGAAAAGTTAGTGATAACTCACGGCTCGGCGAATGCGGGGCCTTTCTGACACTCCCTTGCAGATTGAAGTAGGCAGGCATAGATACATTGAACCTTTACAAATAAAACAAGGGGCCAGATTGTTCAGTTTGTATAGAATAGACCCTGCCAGCAATTTCAATACAGCATCTAGAAGTACATGTTGACTGTAAATATTCTTGTATATGAAAACAAAAGTGAACAAAATCAGGGTTTTGATGTTCATTTTTTAATACTGATTTAACAAGTGTAATCCCAGAGAACAATATGATTGACCAAAAACAGAAGTCCAAGAATGGAGCTCTGGAAAATGGTCCTTGGGCCAATTGGGGTAAAAAAAAAAAAAAAAAAAAAGTTTTTTTAAAAAAAGTGTATTTCACCAAGACTTTGGTAAGGACCTTAAGCCTATGATTAGCTCACACCAGAATGGCAATGCTGTATTAGAGGCTTTTTGTTTCCTAGCATATATGAAAAACTATTTCAAATCTGTACCCTAGTTATTGCTAAGGAATTTAAAGATTATGAAAAAATTTAAAGTAGGAAAAAAAAAACACAGCTTACTTATCTAGAAGTATCCCTAATAGAATTATCTAAGCTTTTTGGTAATGGAACAGCAGTATCTTTTCAGTTCTTTGTTAAACTAATTGCTTCAGGGTATTATAAGCCAGGCTTTAAAATAAAATCAAGATCAAAGAATTTTTACTAATCAAACATTTCATCAAGCAGGGTGATATCTATTTAAAGAAGTCAGAACATTAAGTCTAATATTAAGGTATATGTGCCCTGAAGACACAATGATCAGATAAAATTTGAACAGCTCCAAAAATAATATCCCTGGTGAGCTTTTTAAAAAAGAATAAGTTTCTATAAATGCCAAAAAAGCATTTAAAAATAACTACTCAATGCATATGAATGGGTGCTTTACATAAACATTTGATAACTGTTGCAAATACAATAAATACAGCTATCAACTATTAGCCTGTAAATTATAAAAATCTCTAATAAAACAATGAAATAATTAAACTCCTAATAATTAGAGATACAAAAATACCTTAGAGGAATTAGCAACTGAATATTTGTCTATTATTATTTTTAAAGCTTTACTTAAGGAACTTTAAGGAAAACATTTTAAAATAATTTGCCTACATTACCATGCAGTATTTAATAAATTTTTGGGCTTATGAAAGTATAATTTGGCTAAATCAATAAAGAATTGTAAAATAAAATTACTAGTAATTTCAGTTTCTGTAAGATATCTGGCCCAAACCATGGTTTTCAAAGGAAATTAGGTAAAACAGCACCCATTAAAAACAAAAACAAAAAACAAAACAAAACAAAAAAAACTGCAAATAATAGGGAACAAATATGAACCAAACCTCCTCACAATACAAGGGATTACTTTATGAATTTGATGTGCTCTATCTTTGGGTTTTCTGAGCATACATCCAAATAAAAACTAACCAAATCAAGGAAAAGAAAAAAAAAAATTGCCCTGCCCTGCCCTGTTACACTAAGGTTGGATCCAAACCACAAAATCAAATCTATTATTGAGCATGTCCTCTGTGCCAAGCAATGGGGTTCAAAGAGGCCTATAAGACAAGCTCTCTACCCTCAGGAGACCATGATTTTGCTAGAAGTAGGACATATAAATGAAGTAACAATTAACACAGGTAGCATGATTCCGAGTGCCAAATGGTTTTTCAAGTAAGTAGCACTTCAGAAATCCCAAGACTAGAATGACCAGCAAGGATTGGAAAGATTGGAAAAGGCTTCATGCAATAAGCAGAAGCCAAAATTTGAAGGAAAGATAGTTTTAAACCAAAAGGAAAGGAGAAAAGAGAGCATTCCAAACTGGGATATTATCTTTGACAAAGCTTATAGAGGTAGGACGGTTTGGGAAAACGTAAATAGAACATATTTGGCTTTGGCAAACAGCTTCATGTAGAGGAATAGTGAAAGTGGGGCCAGAATAATATTTCTTGGGTAAAATGCCATTTCTTAATATTTTTTTTCCATTTTTAAATCAGATTTTTAGTGTATAGACAAAGTAAAAAAAAATTTTTTTTAATGATGGGGCAGAGATTAGGCCAAGTTATTTGAGTCACCACCACCACCACCACCACCACAAATCCCTTCCCAAAAGAACATGGAGGTCTCTCTCCCTTATAACCTCCACAATAATTAATTAGGCTTTGTACGTGATTACAATGCCAAGTTTTCAGAATTAGATACTTGATTTAGAACTTGGAAGACAATGGGTTTTCATTTGAATGGATGTAGCAACATTTCTATTAATAATTCCTACCAAGCAACTATCTTCCAAGTAACAACTCTCTTACCTCCCTCATTGTTCAACATCTTCATGGATTCCATGAATTACTATCTTTATTTCAGAATAAATGAGTCATAGGTGTACAATAAAAACTGGAATGCTTATTATTCCTCTCTTGGTCTTTCAGCAATCTAATAGAGCCTAAGGTGGTTACTGAGGCAGTCAGTTTTACTCAGGGCATATGGGCAAGTCACTTTAAAAAGAAGACTCCTCTCCAAACTGCACTCAAATACTGCTATTCTCAAAATCCCCTTCAATCTGTTGGAAGGAAAAAATACCCCACTGTAATTCCTAATACTGCCATTATATGGTCCTGCCTTCTCTGAAACTAACGTAGACTTAGATTTTAATAGTAACACTTAAAACAGCCTACACAGTATCTGACATCATTTTAAGTGATGCATGCTATTTTCCCAATGCCCACCCTCCCCACCCCAGTGCCACCCACCTTCTCCCTCCCATACAAACAATAAACCAAATCAACTTTCATAGATTTAGCTGCTATTTTAAAAACATCAAAATTTTACTTTACCCATTCTGTCCGATGCTCCCTGTATTTTTTTAAGCTGTGAGTGGATGACCATGCTATGTGATCAACAACTGTGAAGGCTAAGCAAAAGTGAACCGAGTTTAGTATTGTAATTTCAAAAGAATCTTAAAGTTTGCAATATTTGACATATTTAATGGTATGCAGAATCCTTATTCTACTGCGTATTATTAGACATTAATGGCAAGCAATTTATAAAAACAACTAATTAGTATTTCGTTTGTACAGCATTCATTTACAGCTTAGCTTAGGGAAAAGAAAGAGGCAGGAGAAAACTCAACAGCACACAAAGCAAATCTAAATCTAACAATCCCCTAGTGTACAAATGGGGCAGAAGAGGGGAAAACTTTCCCCGCAGGTATACTTGTTCGAGGCCATGTGTCACAACTGGCTTGGGAAAAGGCAGGGCCCCTCCCTCTAACATAAGATCCATACCTCTTCAGTGAAGGGAAACCTAAAGCTATAAACAGGCACAAAACTGAAATCTTAAAGCTTAAAGCTTCCCTGTCCCCTTGTACTCCCAAATGCAGAGAAATTTTCTTCCCTCTTATTACCATTTTTCCCAAAATAAGCTGCTGAGTCCACATAACAATGTGGTAATTACATAAAGACCCATGATTAATGTCGATCTTAAAATTTCTAGTCTAGGAGAGCGGATGTAGCTTAAGTGGTTGAGCGCCTGCTTCCCATGTACGAGGTCCCAGTTCGACCCCCAGTACCTCCTAAAAACAAACAGAAAAACCAACTCTCATTGGGGAGAGGGTGTAGCTCAGTGGTTAAGCACCTGCTTCCCATGTACAAGGTCCTAGGTTCAATCCCCAGTACCTCCTAAAAATAAAAATAAATAAATTTCTAGTCTAGTACAGAGTAAGAAGAGAACTTAAGTGCTCAACTAAGCCCTCTGTCTTCAAGTAGAACCAAAGTAAAAGCAGATGACTATTGCTGCACAGGCACTATTACACTGAGGAACAAATGTGATCACTTTAACACCCTCGTCAAACTTTCTCACCAATTCTACTAACTTCTCCCACCTACCTTTGTTGTTCCTTTAAAATGTAACTTAAAAATCACTTATATAAACCTTTCAATAATTAACCTTTTAAAATAACTCTTATTACTCTTTCATTCCACATGCCCTTAAGAAACACTAATCCACTGTATATTTGTATTTATTTGTAACTTTTCAAAAAACAGTTTAAAGTATAGTGTCCATTTTACAAAAGGACTCGCCATCATGTCTTGACATAATATGATTATATGGATTTTTTTAATTTTTTGAGGTACCAGGACTGGGGATTGAACCCGGAACCTCGCATGTGGGAAGCCGGCGTTCAACCACTGAGCCACATCAGCTCCCCTGATTATGGATGTTTTGAAAAGTTAATAAGACTTAATATATGTTAAACTTTTTAGGAATATATTTATTACATAAGGAAAAGAAAGAAAGAACACTAAGTCAAAGATGGCAATGGGAAAAAAATTATGATCTCCCTTCCAAATGCAATATCAAGTCAATTCTTTCCAACAGAACTGATAAAAAACCATATTGAGTAGAAGCAGCTTTTCTTTCCTCAGAAAGTGCAAAAACAAGGATAGTATACAGTTCAGAAAGGTTATCCCTCCTACTCCTTTGGTTTATATGGTACTATAAATTTATAATTATAAAAAGGTATAAATATCATCCTCACCATAATCCCCATGACAAGCCCAGAAATTTAAAAAATACATCCATTGTAGAAGTTGTTTCCAAAATAAGTTCATTCTTCTGGATACAAAGATTAATAATGTTGAAAACAATTTTTTTATATCTACCAGCCCATTTGTCCATGAAAATCCATGTAACAAGATCGTAAAAAATGAGGCTGGAAAACAGCTTTGGGAGAAGAAAATGCTTTACGAGCTAACAGAATGGTGCTGATGGAAACGTGAAATCAGAAACAATAAAGTAGCTGCATTCTAAGAACTCTATTGCACCCCCCCCACTCCACCCCCAACTTCTCTCAACAATTCTGAAGGTACATGCTTGAGGAAATCAGGGTATTTCTCTTCTTAGATTTGAGAGATACATTACAAAAACTTGAATGAACAGTTACTTAAAAATTAAGTTCTAAATGTGGGCTATATACAATTTTTTTAATGATATATGTCATAAAGCAAAGTCAGTCATTAAAAAGTTGCAGCCTGCTGAATTTTGCATTTCAATACTTACTTGCAGAGCTGCAATTCTGATACAGTAACAACCGCACTCTGGAAATGTGGTGCCTTCTATCATCCAGAACTTCCTATACATAAAATTAGAAGTAACGAGAGCTATCTCTGGCTATGAAGAAATAGCTGAAAAGAATCAAAGGAAAAGTAATTGACTGCTTTATCTATTAAAAAAAGACAAATTCTCATTGGTTGGCAATACCTATAAAAGCCAAGCAGAGCCTCCCCAAATCTAACACCAACAGGCAAAGGAAAGAAATGAAAAGGGAAAAGAAATGAGACTATCAAAGGACAGAGGTGATAGACAGACAACCCAATAATATAGGAAGAAAGTTAAAATAACAGATTACCATGAAGGAGACGTGAGCCTTAAAACTACTGAAATAACACAGCAGAAATATTGTGTCACAATGAACATGCACCACATCCACAAGGACTACCTCTGGGGAAAGGGCAGACTGTGAAAGGGAACAAAAGGGACTGTTTATTTGTAATGATTTTTTTTTTTCTGAGGGAAATATACAAAATAACATTTGTCCATTCATATAGGTGTTTGTCCTTTTGCACTTTAAAGTTTTTCCAAAATGAGATATCTGTAAGTTGTACAACATAATTTGTCATTTAACAATAAACATAACTGTTCATGTGTAAATCTTTACTCCCTACAAGACTTTAAGTGTATGAGTCCTATGTCACTGCTTTACTACAGAGTCAAAACATAATAGGGGCAAACATGTCCATAAGCTCTAAGAAAAGGAAAGGAAAAAATAACTAATGCAACTCACCAACCGGGGGACACTCAAAAAAAGAAGATTCTATTCCTATCAATGACTACTATGCCCTAGAGAGCATCAATCAATATATACAACACCGTGTGGGGAAGCATTCCCTCTAACTTCATGTGGCAAATCATAACAAAGAAACTTCCCAAAATGCTTATACATAGTTTCTAGAATCTGAGGTAAAATCAACTGTTTTCCTAGCAAGCACACCTTACTCTATTCACCTGTCCATAATGCAGAATCACAGGCCCTTCCTCCCATAGTTCCTTCAAAGGGTTATCTTTGATGACCAGCTTTTCCAATAGCAAGGCACCTTTCACATCCCCACTGTGGAATGGGTTTGTGAAATCTTGTAGAACTGTTGACTCCCATGGGCTAAAACACTAAAGGAAAAGCAAGAAATTGAACTAAATACGGTATTTTCATCTTACAGGTCTAGAAGGACTTCTCTACGTATCTTCTTAGTTTCTCCATATCGAGGCTTATATGTCTGGACAGTCATTTCTGCTTATGGGCTTGGGTATTAAGCACACCACAGTTCAAAAAGCAGCTTTCCTTTCACATGAATATCTAACACAGTACTTTCCAAAGTATGGGATTTGTACTGTACAAAAGATGATTTTAGATGATATATGATTTCATCAATATGACATTTTAAACACCACCGAATCACTTAGTAAGAAAGTTATCATGATTAAGTCATGAAAAGTTTCCATTTGGTGCTAATATGTATTCAACACATCTAACAAGTTATAATTTTTAATCTAGGGAACCTTAAGTGGCAACAGAGTCTAGTTACATCTTTATAACAACAACTTTATTTCCATTGCATTTATTTTTATGGTGCTAGACTCTCATTTTAAATTAAATTAAATTTTAAAGAAAAAATATTAAATAAATAAAAAACAGTGTAAAAAAATTGTGAAGGTTATATATGTGACTAATACTGAGGAAATATTTATCTAGAATGTGGTTCTCAAGCTTTTAATGTAAATCAGAATCACTCGGAAGGATTCTTAAAACAGACTCCTGGCCCCATTTCTGACTCAGTAGGTCTGGGGTGGACCCAAGATATCCATTTCTAACAAATGGATTCCCAGATGATACCAAGGACACAAGTCTGGTGACCACACTTTGAGAATCACTGATTTAAACAGGGTCAACAAGCATTTTTTTTTTTTTTTAAGGATTTATTTATTTACTTTTATCCATTTTTACCCCCCACCTTCCGTTTCTGAGTCCATTCGCTGGGCGACTCTGTGTTTCCTGCCCTCTCTTCTCATCCTTCTCCTCCTCTCTTCACTGGGATTTGATCCTCAGAACCTCCGATGTGGGAGAGAGGCGCCCCACTGCCTGCACTGCGTTGCTTGAGGGGCCTGGCTGCGCACCCATGCATGGGGCCTGGTGGCCTACACGCCTTCTATATTTTTTTCTTTCTTTTTTTTTTAAACAAGCTTTTTCTTAAAGAGCTAGATAGAAAATATTTTTCTAGACAGTTCCATCTGTCTGTGGCAACTACTCAACTCTGTTGTTTTAAGGCAAAGCAGCCACAGACAATTTGTACAAAATCCAGTCAAACTTTATTTACAAAAAGCAGATGGATCATGATGCCAACCCCTCATCTAAAGCATAACTTTAAATAACTGATATGGGTATATAGATTCTGCAACCTAATAGTAAGGCAGAAGTACATACTATCTAATAAATAAATATCCAACATTATATATTGAAAAGCAAAAAGTTTGAAAAGTTTAACTTTAAAAGAGAAAACTCAGGTCTACAGATAAGTTCTTAAGAGGATAAAAATAAAATTTATTAAACTTAAGGAGACATGATGAAAGACTCAGCAAACACAACTGATTAAATTCTTTGCATGTTGAGTCAAATATGTCAAACGTCACTGACCATGGTTCACAATTAAATGAGAACATACGGGTCAATATCTAACAAGAGTTAAAAACAGTTTCCAATGTCATAAGTTATTCAGTTAAAAGAACATGAAGCTGCAGACAATTTCAGAGTTTTTACAACTACTTTTCTTTATTCAATAATCTTAGAAAACTGATGAACTGATCTATTTTGGACCTTGCCTTTCAAATTCTACCCTAGCGGCTACTAGTACATGAGGAATAAAATGACTTTTCTATAGGTGCTATCGTCATAAGATTCCTGTCAGAAACTTACCCTCTCCTTTGCCCTGTTTACTCCTTCTCCAGCAAGATATTCCAACTTCCTGCATCATCTTAGTCTACAATTTCTTTGTAGACTAATGAGGTTGGGTAGAATTGCCTATGCTTTCTTAAAAACTATAGTAACACCTTGGGCCTTACTGCCTTTTAAGTACCTTGCTGAAATTCCTTTCTTAAGGAGCATCTGCCTCATTTATTCTAGTCTTGTTCACACTTGCTGACTCTCAGTTTTAAGCCATCTGCCTTATCCCCTCATTCCACTACTTGCTTGAATCCTAAGCAACTCAAAGCTCGTATGAACCACCTGGTAATGAATACTAGCTGACTCACTAAGCCTGACCCTGACCCATGACACCAATTTATCTTTGAATTCCTCCTAACTATCCTGAACATGCAACCTGCTACATTTATCCTTATATGACATCCTACTCAAATCAAAGCCTTTTATGATTTATTTGTTGCTTATAAACCTTAGGCAGAAATGGACAATATTATTTTTGCTTTTTGTTTTTACCTGAGTAAAATAAAAGAGCATCTCAGAAGCATAGGCTTATTTGAAGAGAGCTAAACAACTGCAGAGAATTCACGTTAAAATGCATGGTTATATGAGGTGATACTTTTATTGTTTTTTGGGCTGCTCTGTAGATAGAAATATTATTCAGATTTCAAAACGCAAAATGAAGAAAATTTTTCTAACTGATTAAGCAGCTACCAGAGCTTCCAGTGTTTTGGATATGACTGGACTCTGATAAAGTCAAATATTTACTAATACTCAGAGAAACTGTTTAGCCTTATGTTTGTTGAAATGGCTTAATATGGAAAAGAATTTATAAGCTTAAACTCCATTATTTTTAAAATTTGTACTGGTACATTAAGGGCTACGCCTCCTTCACTTAAAATGAACAATCCAAGTGAAATAGAAGAATGGCTTACAACTGACCAAGAAATGAATATGTTTCATTATGTTAATGAGAAAAGAGAAAATGCTCCCAATGTTGATGGTAAATCAAGGAACACAGATTATAGTAAAGATTTTATAAAGAAGAAAAGCCACTGAAGAAAACACTACTTCAATCTCCGATTCAGTAATTACTTTTACAGAAAGGTAGCAATGTCACACTGCCCTATAAGGTATATAGTTAATATACTAAACTTATATTAGAAATAGATAAGTGATTTTCTGAACTGTATTTCCCTAGGATGAGTATCCTTTATGTTTTACATCCTATAAACTATTAACTAAAACACAATAAAACTGATCAACAGAAATATTAAATTATGATCAATATACTCTATTAACTAAGGATGTACATCACAGTTTAGAAAGCTTACCCTCAAAAATAGCTTAAAAATTAGCTGAAAGCTTTAACTTGCCCAGAACATTCCCTACCCTAATTCTAATGGACAACCAAAGATGCTATATAATTCTTATCAAATTCTAATAGACTACTTGGTTGTTTTTGAGAGCAGACTGCCATTCATATCTTTCAGAGATGGTCTCTGATCCATTTAAAGGTTATAAGCAGCCCGGCTAGCTCAGTCGGTAGAACATGAGACTCTTACCAGTTATAAGCAATTAAGAGGAATATAACCTTCAGGACCACTAACTTCTCTACAGTTTTCAGACATAGGGTATAATCTAAATTCTCATCCCCTATTTAATTTATTTCCTATCTCTTAACCTTATCAGGCCTTTCTGGGGTCAGCACCAAAGACTTATCATAACCAAACTGCCTATGGTGCAAAAGGGCTTTACTAAAGAACATCCTCGCAATTAATGCAACCTAGCAAAAATGACAATAGTCTTCAAGTTGTATGTGTTATTAGAATTTTAAAAAGCATTTTTTAAAGCCTAGTCTTTCGAAGACAGTAAGTTCCTCCAACTGATCATAAATCCAAAACTGCTTCAAGAATTTTCCTGTACTGCTCCTCTCTGCTTTCAAATGGAATGTGTTTAGAAAAAAAAAATTATCCCTCTCCTCTATTAAAGCTAAAAGATACTTATAAAATGCAATGTATCTTAGACTTATGATAAAATACGATAATAATCTCTATCTACTTATGATTCCTCCCTTCATAAAAACTTAAAATATATGTATTTTTCAACATTTTTCAGTACAACATAGGAAAGTATTAGTCTTCCCATTTAACAAATTAAGAGACTTATCTTGAGGGAAAAAAGGTTAAGTGACTTACCCAAGGTTACAATTAGAGGTACAGCTGGGGCTAGAAACCAGGTCTCCTGAGCCTCAGCCCAGTGCTCTTTTCCTTAGCCCATGATTCCTTATCAGAAAAATCCAAATACAGTCAGACCCCCAGTTACATGGGTACGAGTTACACTGATTCACATATACAAACTTTATATAGTGTGACCAATGTTTCAACTCACGCGGTACCCTGCTTCCATTTATGCAGTATGCCAGGCATCGGCACGATTTTCAGTGGCACACAGGCGGTTGCCACCACCAGGGCCCTAGGCAAAATTGCAAAGAAGGCAAAGTTTGTCTTTGGCCCTCCCACCTCCCTTATGCATTCTTCTCCCACCTCCTGATCATCCCCCTGCCCAGCCTCCCAGTGCCATCATGCTGCCCTCTGGTTGTCCAAAGTCCCCAATTTTCACTACTCACCAAGGTCTGTACTTTATTGAAGTGCCCAGTGATCCAAAATTACCTCTCCATTTCCCTGCCACTGAAATTCCTATTCCTGAGGACTTCAGTGAAGTTTGGGTAATCTAAATGATTGATTTAACCTAACAGACTTAAATCTCCAAGAAGTTTTAAAAGGAACAAATTAAAAACTGCTGGGAGTGGTAGGAAGAACGATATCTTTCATTGGGGAGGGTGGGAGGAGAAAGGGAAGCAAGGTTTTCCCAGTGTCCTGGACAAGTGATAGCCTGATACCTCCTGAACCATTTCAGATCCTCTTGGATGGGACACACTAAGGATCAAAAAGGTTATTACCACCGTGAGCGGAAGCTTTATAAGTTAGTCTCTGGGACTGAAGGGGGGGGGGGAAAAAAAGGACAGGCACTACCTTAGGTACCTTCCTACCCACCTTTTCCATCTCTCTCCCACCTCCTGGATCCCAATTTCCACCTCTTTGTGACAAAGACACTCAGTAGAGTTCTCTGTTAGCTGTTCTTGTGTCCAATACAAAGTTCTCCATTATATGGTTTCAAATTATTCAAGTGTTATTCAGGAACGTGTCCATATTCCCCTGTACCTGGATAACTTGAAGTTGACTATGTACTAAAAAACAACGCTATATTATGTAAAGGTCCTGAATCATAAAATGAAATATGTAAACTCATTAAATATCCAGAAAGAAGGAAAAGAATGTTCTGACTCATCTTATATACATAAAAGAATTTGGATATTAAAAAAAATTTTCAATTCTTTTCCTTCAAAGTAATACGTTTCTTACTTCTGGCCCAATACAGCAGTGAAAATCCAGTCATTTCAGCTAAGTTATATCGTGGATTCATAAACATGAGTTCATGGATAAATTCTCTAAGTCTGGAGGCAACAAAAAAAAAAAAAAAAAAAA
>JAQZBX010053586.1:0-18844 GCA_029593785.1 Cabassous unicinctus | reverse complement strand
AGCTCTATTCAAATTGTTAAAGTTAAATAGGTGTTTAAATAGGAAAATGAGTACTCTTGAAGCTCAAATTGGAGAAGTCAATCAGGATAAAAAGTCACATAAAATGTGAATAAAGAAACTATTTAAAGGTAAAGAAGCTAAAAAGTTTTGCTGAAGTCTCCCATAATCTTTAAGTAATCTGTCTGTCCCCAGGGTCATTTCCTAACCTTGACTGAATCCCAATGACTCATTAAAACCAGTTGTGGATACTAAGGTGATGGACTGGGTGTCGAAAGAGAGAAGAGATTTGAGTTTAGCCTTGAATTCTCTCTACTAGATATAGAAATTATAATAGAGACAGAGGGGATATTGCAGTATATAACTTGTTTTGTATAGTCTGCCCTATAATTCCCCAATTAAATTTTAAATGTTTTTAAAATGACAATAATAATCCAATGGCAAAATTTCAGTGAGTAAAGAAAAAATCCTTGAAAACTCTGAAAATAATTTTCTAAATTAAAATTAGAACAAATTAAACAATTATAATATATTTCACAACTTGGCAGGCAGTATGCATTTTAGGTTATTCACAATTTTAAAAATTTATTAAAGAGAAAAGAGGTTAAATCCTCATCTGGGGGAAAGAAGAATATAGAACATTTCTTTCATAAACTATAATGGTTTCAATTTTATTTAGCTTGGGTGTAATCTCCCCAGGTTTGTATGGATAAAATAAAGTAGTATTAAGTCTATTAAATCTTTAAGATGATGAAAATTGTAAGTTTTTGACTAATGAAACTTTTGCAAAACTCTTTTATATTATTTTTTTGGCATAACAAAAGGAATTTATTGGCCCACAATTTCAGTGACTAGAAGGCTTGTTTAAACATATTTTAAAAAATGATTTTGCCTAAATTGAAATGAATAGTTTTTTTTTTCTTCACACAAGAGAATGAGAGATATGAGACTTAAATGGATATAGAAAAAAGTAAAAGATTGTAGATGAATTCATAGTTAATGCTGACTAATATTTGATGAGTTTGTTTAAGGAATTGTTTTGTCCTAAGAGGGCTGGCTTTCATAAAATCAGGGTGGAATTATGTAAGACAAAGTTTAATGAATGTAGAAAGTTGTAGAAGGTCTTGTACAAAGTAGCATTAAGTAAGGGATTGTGTTTGTAAAAGTGAAATTTGTCTTGAGATGTAGTAACTGTAGTCTATACGGTTATGGATAGTTATAGGAATTTTGTAAAAGTATTTTCTTAACTGAAAGATTATAATGTAAGGGTCTGAGTCTGAGAAATCATTATTAAATAGAAATCTAGGAGTTAATATTAATAGCAAAAACTAATTTATGGTTAATTATAAGAAGTTTGTAAATCACTGCCTAAACTGAAGTAGTTAATTGGCTAGTTCCAAGATGTCATTATTAAATAGAAACCTGAATTGATATTGATAACAAAAAGTAACTTCATAACAAGGAAACCTGTCAGAGGCCATCTCAATCTGCATATTAAACTGGTGGTAGCGGGAAGATAATCTTGATTCCATTGGGAATCTTAGTTTTTCATAAAATAATGGAGAAAGTAGTTTTTCCTATACAGCTAAAGTAAAATACCTGTTAATTTGGAAAGATGTAGAAGTAAAATGTAAAGTACTAAAAATAGTTAAGTCCATTTAATATATTATAAACTGCACTGGAAGTTTTAGAAAGTGTATGAAAATTAAGACATAGACTTTAGTATTGTCAAACTCTCTTGTGCATTCAAACTAGACCTCCAGTACTCTACACAGTGTCTCTCCATTTGAGTTATTGGCTAGGTTAGTCACTATAACCCCTAAATAATAAAAGTATATAGCACATCTGGACATGTTTCCTGAAGTTTATGGAAAGTACGTTTATGGAAAGTCACTATGACCCCTAAATAATAAAAGTATATACCACATATGGACATGGTTCCTGAAGTTGATGGAAAGTACATGGTAGTTTCAGACTCCTGCAGCAGCTGGCAATGGCTCGATATGGCCAGATTTTCAATGGGCATTGCCTCCAAACTGGCTCTGTTTCATAGTGCTGAAAGGTGCCATGCACCCGGCAGGTAAAATATTGGAGCTTCCCTTAAAGGGCCAATGGTGCTGCAGTATGCTGACTGTGTGGAAGATATAACAAGTGGAGCAATAATTACCAAACAATGTGAGTAGTACCTAAACAGATAAAATTAGCATTATGGCCTGCTTTCCTGGAGATACATGTACAGTCTGGAATTTTGATTAATTAACTGCACTCAAAGAGGAACTTGTGCATTGATTAGTACACTGATTAGAATTAAGTGCTGTACCTATATACTTGATGAATATAAAATATCTCTTCTATTCTATAGCATATGCAGAAGGATATTGAACATGTTAAAAGTCTGTAACTAAATTCATTTTCTAAGTAATTAACAAATGTTCCTATATGAAAAAAATGGCTCTCTTAAGTATCATCTTTATTTTACTTGCCATATGCTTATTCTGTTGTTGTCTATATTATCTTTGTGAATTTATGTCTAGAACACTGCTTCTCCTCATACATCTCCTAGCTGTCCTAGGCATAACCACATTTTGGGAACTGGGAGTGACAGTTTCCCAGACAGCATTTGAAACCTACAATATCAAGCCCTTCATCTTTAAGAAGATGTAGCTTCTGGAGCTACCTGGACTTTCTCATTCCCATGGTCCAATATGTCATGGATGGCCACCATTTGGTGGCCATTTACCACTATTTTCTTTATGCTTTTAGTAGGGCCATGTATATTCAAATTTTAACTTAAATTTATTTCTTCCAGAATCAGCACTTTCCAGAACAAGGTATTAGTTATGCAGGGATTTCATCCAGCTACAACCACAGTGCTGGACCCACCTTCGCTCAAAGAAAAGACAGAGAGATTCAAACCTCATCAGGCATGGTCCACTGCCCTTAACCAGCAGGAAACAGCTACAGAAGAATGACTACTGCCCTTCAGCTCCCTCTTAAGAAAGGGAGAGTAAACTCACTTAGTGGAGATTTAGGCAAGATTGTTTATGAAATAGGGAAGGTGGCTCGTCAGAATAGAGCCAAAACAGCTGGGCACTATGTGTCACTATGTGGACAGCTTGTATACCATTAGATCAGCATGATCTGCACCTTATTTTCCCCCATAAACATTTTTCTTTTCACCCATAGTACTCTACCCAATACCTCTGTAAATTGTGCTTCAGCAGTAACTCATGCCTACAATTGAAACCAATGTCAGGTTTGCACAGACTTACAATCCCTGGGTGCTACTGGCCTATCTTGGACCATAACTCCTGTAAACTGGACAGTGTGGAAAACCTTGGGGGCAAGCAGAATATGACCCATGAACAAGTTTGGAAGAAGACCTTCTCTTTTAAGACTGAAATCCAGCTGCTGTCTTTCAATGAAACACATATTGTTCCCTTGTAAGGAAACAGGTGAATAAGCCCAGGCTTTTATTAGTATATGCTCTATATAAAGGTTTAGGATGGTTAATGGCTGAGTTTGTCACCCTAGATCACATTGCCTCAGTATGGAATGATAAGAGAGAATCCATCATGTGGGTGGTTACCACCTGAGTTTTTTAATTTTACTATCAAAGCTATATATAGAGTAAAACATGCCCCCTTGTGGTTCTACCCATTGGACATTTTTGTAGCAGGAGGAGCTATAATTGTCAGTGTAAGACACATAATGACTTTAGCTGTTGTCTTTTATACTGGTGCTGTGGAATGTGGATGCAATGCTTGTCCTATGGTCAATGTAGGCCAATACATCGTGGTGGATTGTGGGGACCCAAGCCCCCTAATTTCCCAGCACATAACTACTTTCATGACTTAGACATAAGTTAAAAGTGTAACAACACTCCCCAAGGGGAGATAATGTACAGATGCTTATCATAAACTATAATCTACCCAAAGCTGTAAATGTCTTTGGTAAATGTCTTTCCTATGAGTGTAGAGAAAACATTACCAGACCCCATGTGCCTGCTTCATGTGACCCTAGCAGAAACTCTTCCTCATACCTTATGGAATGTCCTTGTTCTGAAACACCCATATGCCATCTGTCATTTTCTCATCTCTTGTGGAGTAGTAACTTCATTCATACTTTGACCAGCTACCATCAGATATTCTCTCCTGTTTGTAAGTCCCAATAAAATTCATGCCTAAACATTTGTCTAGTGCATTTTTTGGTCTTATGGCTGCCCCAACCTGTGCCCTTCAAAATTGTGTTGAGGAAAAAAATTGATAACTATATTGACAAAAAAAAAAAAAAAAACTTTTCCAAACTTCTCAAATTCTTAAGTATCTATATGATGTTGAAGACAGCACAATATTTTTGCCTGTTGAGAAAAGTAATATAAGAACAAGCAAGCAAAGGAAAAGTCAGTAAGTAAGAGTTCAACAGAGGGTTTTCCTGCTTTGGAACAGGCAAGTATTTATGAATCATAGTTATAAAGGCATTACCAATAAGATAAAAAGAAATGAAATTGTATTTTAATAAAACTGTGAGCTTCTGTTTGTTGACTGACACTATTATTGAGATAAAAAAGAAGCCATGGATTGGATTACAAGTAATTATAAATAATGCATCAGACAACTGATTCTTATCCAGTATATGAACATGTCTTATGACAAATCCAATAATAAAATGAACAAAATAATTGAAGAAGCATTTCACAAAGAGAATTTCAATGTGCCTTGTGAGCTTATAGAAATGTATTCAGCATGAATAATTATCTTGAAAATGAAGATTGAAACTTCTGAGTGATACCATTACACACCTATTAGATTTTCTCATATTTTAAGGAATCTGTGTACAAATTTTGACCTGTAGATGAAGGGAATGGAATTCCTATTTATAGGGAGTGAGAGTGTGAAATGGTGTTTTCCCACTTTGGAAACAACTTGTTCTTACTCTGTCAAAACATACATCTCTTTTATGATCTTGCATTTTCTCTTCTACATAAAAAATAGAAAGTATGCTTATTTTGAACAAATGATAGAAACACTTTCATAGGAGATTTACTTTCTTAATAGCCAAAATCTGGTAACAAACAAAATGATCATTATTAAGAAAATGGATAATTAATAAGTGACTATTCACATATGCAAATACTCCTAGCAATTAAATATAAACCCTGTGATACAACAAAGTGAATAATCTGATTGATGTGTGGTGCATAAATGCAGTCAGATACAAGAGAGTACATGCTCTTTAATTTTATTTTTCTATATTTCAAGAGTAGTCATAGAAACCAACAATAAAAGTGAAAGAATGATACATCATGGGGATTTTAAGGCCAAAACAATTTAAGCCATATGCAAATAAAGAAAAGCAGAGAAAAGCATAATGCTGCCAGTCCTATGATATATGAAATATTCACAGAATTTCTTGAAGATAAGGGCAAACCATTCCAGTTTAAAACACTTGATGTCAAGGAATGGCATGGTCTGTGAAGTTTGAATATGTTCCTTCTGGAAGTTGTGAAAGTAATAAATTAAGCCTGACAGAAATGAGTGGAAAATGATTATTGAAATGTCTAGGATAACTAAAAAAGAGAAACATGATTTATGAATAAATTACTATTAGAGAAGGAAGAATAATAAAGTAAAATATATTTTATTAATCCAATAGAAAAAAATAGGGAAAATGTCAAACAAAATTGTTGAGGTGGTATGGAATTATGTACCTCAGAAAATTATGTTCTTAATCTTAATCGATTCCTGTGGATTAAGAATTTTAGATGAGGCTACATCTATTAATGTGTAGCCCACCAGAATTAGTGTGGGTCTTCATCCTCTTATTGGGTGTCTTACAGAGGCCATAAAAAGTAAAAGACAATGGGAGTACTCAGAAGCTGGAATTTAAGGGTACCAGGAAGAAAAGGGAGAAAACATTACACTATGATAGAAAAGCCAAGGAACCCCAAAGATTGCTGAAGATACTGAGATTGGGAGGAAACCAGTCTTGAAGCCTCTGAAGGCATGAGTCAATGACTTCCTGTTGTTAAGCCAACCCATTGTATGGTATATATTTTAGCAGTTAGGAAATGAAAACAAAGATGATAGAAAACAAATTCAACATGAATGTGTGATTATATCTAATATAGATAAGCTAAAATATCCAAATCAAAGACAAAGATTGTTGGTAGTTAAAATATATACAATCTAAATCTATGTTCATGATAAGAAATTATATTTAAAGAAAAGAGAACATATATATTGAAAATAAACTGTAAAAACCATGGAAAAGCTAAATAATGAAAAAACAAGCTGAAAGACGTCTGGTATGGCTGAATGGATGTATCCTTTTCAATGACTGTAGGCCTTAACACAAGAATTATAACAAAATGCTAAGAGCAATTTTATCATGATAAATGGTTCAATGCAATAGAACCACCTAACAGTTTCAAATTTGTATGTACCTATTAACATTTCTTAAAAATATATACTGCATAAAGTTATAAAAACAAAACAAAACACCTTAAACAGCCAGAATTAGAGTTGGAGCTCTAAATACAATTCATTCAACATATGAATTATGAGGAAAACTCAGATGCGTATGACTTGAACAGCACAAATGACTACTTTGTCCTACTTAGCACATACACCATGTCATGCCTGAGGATCTGGAATATTCATTTTTTTCATATGCCTTGTGAGTATTCACCAGGTGTCAGCAGTTTTACATAGCTGAGAATCTATTGTCTGACCATAGTTAATTAAATGGGAATTCAAAAATTAAATATTCATAGTCCTTCTAAGGATGAAGGAAAGCTTCCACTCTACTAACAGGATCTGACTGATCAACTCATATCATTGAAGTGATACTAAACAGCAGATATTGTAGTGTCTTCTAAAAGGTACTCTTCTAATAGACAAAATTTCATAATGATCAAAATGATCATTATTAAGAAAATGGATAAATAGCAAGTGCATATTCACATATTGCCCTATACTAGTCCAAATGCTTTCCACCTTCCATGGTGTCACATCCTCAACAGACTTATGAGGGTGGACATCACTGCTAAAATGTTTAACAAATAAATAAACTAAGTCACAAGAGAAGTGATGTGAAGAGCTGAAAAATGACTCACATAGCTCACCATCCTTGTGCTGGTCTTTGGCTAGTAAATAGTATTCAATAGAATTCAATAACTTTATATGACATTTGGGACAATTTCAGAAGGAGTGTTTGGTTATTTAACTCAGTACAAGTCTTGAGATAATAGCTTGACTAGTGCAAATTACCACATTCCTCAGAAGAAAAGCTGAGGAAACATTTTACAAATATTAAACCAGAAAAACCTGGTTTCTGGGATTGAGGTGAAGCCAGATTCTGGACCTCTGTTTCTCTGCTGTTTGATCCTTAGGAGCCACAAAACCTTCTCCATAGGAATCATCTTACATTAGTAGAATTGCAGTTTTATTTCTGTTTTAGTTACTGCCCCATTACTCTTCACCAATTCATTTCTCAGATTCAATATACTAATATTTCTTGATATTTGAAAGTTGTGTTCATGCATAGATTTTATTTATGTCTTCTTCTCACATTATCTAGACTCAAGTAATATCCACAAATTACCTCTGGTTAATGTGTATTATAGATGCCAAGAAAACAGAGCCCCCTTGGAATTTCCCTAATGCCATGTGGAACTGAATATGGAAGCACTTGCTACAAAACATAATGATTCTTCTCAGGATGTCAGTAATTCAAATAATTCTGCCCATTTGTGCTTGTTTCTATTAAACAGGATTGGACCATTCCCAGAAACCCTGACTTGCCTATCTGTCATAAGAAGACAGTTTTATCATAAGTATATTTTGTTATTATTTCTTTTTTTCCCTTCTACTTTACCTCACTCAATGAATCACCCTCACTTCTAACTACACTATTCACTTATTTGTTGAGAAACATTGCTAATAGGACTATAATAGAAAATGTAGATAAGGAAGTTATTCACGTAAAGAGACCAATGTCTTCCTTTTATTTTTTTGGGTGCTAAAATATTTCCTTACAGAATTTTTAGGAGAATTGCAAGTACTCCATGGAATTGAATAGTGATTGTGTATCATCAATGGATAAAAGCTATGTCAGCAATGCAGGGAACGGCAGGCATTTCTACATGCTGTTCAGAGCTTAATTATGCAGGAGGCTAATTTCCAATTATGATTAAAGGAACTGAGTTATGGGGTTTGAGCTTATCTACCAAGTGGAAATAATGAATTATGCATAGTACTGATAGTCAAATAATAATTTTACAAATCTTTATTTCTTTGTATTTCAGTTATAATTCTAGGATTTTGTAAGAGTATACCATGAAAAAGCATGTAAGCATTTGTTCATTATTTTTCCCACAGCTTCCAGGCCTGTGTGCGTATAACACATCCAAAATATATTGAAAGATTGAGTTAATAATAAGTAAATTAAAATTAGATGGGTGGGTAAATACATTTATGGAGAAATATTCTAAAGAAGAAAATACATCTTCCTAGTCTTCAGGTTGATAAATGCATGTTCTCTGCTGTTGCAGAAAAGGCAGCATACACTTTCATTTACACTTGGAGGAATGAGAGCACCCACACATTATTCTAGCCACACCAGGAAACATTAGTAAATAGCACAACCCCTGGCTCCTGCCAGTCTGGAGGTAAGGAAAAAGTCTTAAGTTTTCAATAATCTTTCCATGCTTTTTATTTTTTTATTTTATTTTATTTTAGTTTAGTTTACAATTTAGACTGTACAGTTTAATAATTTTTGATGATATTTACCATGTCTTGTGTCCATTACTGTAAGGTAATGAAGATTATTTCCCATGACCACTAAATACCCCATTTGATCTTTTCTGTTCCTTCCTCCCCAACACCTGGGGCATATGACTCTTCCCTGTCTTGGTTCATGGGATGACAGGATTCATAGTTACATGCCCTGGGTATTCTAACCTGCCCTTCCTTATCTACTCACCTGTTAATCCTGCACCACCGAACCCAGTAAAATCTCTACCCACCTGTCCTATCCTTTAATATGTAACTATACTCTTTCAATTTACCATAGAGAATGTCCATATGGGTGATGGCTCACAACCTACCCTTCTCTTTCTCTCCCTTGTTAGCCTGTCTGTCAGTCAGTGCTTCTCAGAAACTGTTAACATTCCTCAATTCAAATCAATGACATCATAAACTGTTCATCCTTCAATTCCTGGCTTGCTTCACTCAGCATAAGGTCTTCAAGATTCATCCATGTTATTCCATGTATTAGCACTTTATTCCCTCTAACAGCTGAGTAATATTCCATTGTATGTATGTACCACATTTTGCTTATCCATTTATCTGTTTATGGGCACCGGGGCTGATTCCAGCTTTTAGCAATTGTGAACAAAATCGCTATGAACTTTGGTGTGCATATATCTGTTCGTGTCTTTGCTTTCCATTTTTCTGGGTATATACCCAGTAGTTTTCCATACTTTTTATAATGATTTTATATTGTCATATTACTTGGAACAAAACTTAAGGTAATAATGAGTTCCGAGCATTGGCTTTTCCTTTTCCTTTTCATTTGTTTGGTAAAAAACAATAATGCCATGTATATTTAAAATGGAATAAATGTATATGCTAAAGGGACTTTTGTGTAATCATATTGTCAGTGATTTATAATTCATATTTATAATTTTTTTCAATATTGATACCATTCTGTGTACCTTCCATTGAGATGTTTTACACATTTAATATCATTACTATATGAAATATATAGTAATATTTATTTTATTGATAAGGAAATTTAGGTTAAAATATTTGTGAGAGTATACCCAGGTCTATAAATCATGCAAATGGCCAAACTGATATGCAAAATATATCTTTCCTGGAGGCCAGGGCATTTCAACTCAGCAAAACTGTCAGGTGGAAATTCAAGGTAGGAAACTAAAATTTATTTGTGAATGGCTAACAATAAAAAATATTCACTCATTGTTCAAACTATGTGGGTGATTGAATTGTGTACTACAGTTTGGACAGGTTCTTGGTTTTGTTCTGCATGCTGGTAAAGTGTGGACTCATTTTAAATAAGGTCTCTTCAAGATGTTACTTCCTTTAAGGTGTGGCCCCACTAATTAAAGTTGGGGCTTTATTCTGGATTTCTAGGGTCCATTATAGGCAGGGAGAAAGTAAGATGGAAAGACAGGCCAGGACAGGCTGCCATGTGCATAACCATGTAAGCAAAAAGCCAAGAATCAAGGAGTGCCTGCAATCAGACTCCAAAAGCCAGTCCTTCTGAGGAAATCACCTCCTAGCTGGTGCAACAATTTTGGAATTTTCCTTGCCTGAAAACTGTGAGCCAATAAATTCCCATTGATTATGACAGCCAATTATATGGTATTTATTTTAGCAGCGAGGAAAGTAAAACACTGTGAAATTTCTTTGCATTTCTACAATATGTAGTAATAGTCTTATTAGACTTTTTATTAATTATTTTTAAGTTCTCAACCTACAGAATGAAAAGGTATAGCTTAGGATAGAACTATTAATACTTATAAATATTGAACAAGCAATTTTAACCAATCAATCACATATACTATCAACAAATTGTCAATAAACAGTTTGGTATAAAACAAAAAGAAAACACTACATATTGAACAATTTTTGAGGGTCCTGAAATATAGACTATCAGTAAGGAGCAAAATAATCTTGCTACAGGAGGATAATCTGAAAGTGACACTTTCCCTGTCTTCTCGCAGTTTGAAAAATTCCTCTATGTCACAGGTAATACATTGGTCATGATGAAGAAAAACAGGAGCCATGAGACAAGAATCTGATATGTGAGGTCTCAGCAAATGTTTAATTAGCAGTAAGAATTTGAAGGTGCAATATAAGCTCTTCATTTGACAAGCATATTCGAGGTTTTCAAGTCATCAAAGAAAATAGTTTAAGCAAACCCAGGAAAATATTTAATTTACTCTGGGCTTAATAAGTGTTTAGGATATGATCCTGCATTTTTGTGTGTGGGTGTGTGGGGAGGATGCAAAATTCATGCTAATTATTTACCATTAACAATAACAATCATTAAAGGTTAGGCTGTCATGGAATTAGGTGTGCATACAATATCCATTAACTCACCCATCATCAAAATCCATATACTTTTGAACAAGGCTGGGAAATATAAAAATATACAGCAATGTGGAAAATGGTTTTGAATAATTATACTCATCCACTTATTACTCAAGATGTAGGAAATAAATGGAATGATGTTCAGCTCTGGATCACAGTAATTGAAAAGAGGCTCTTACAATACTTGGCAGCTGGGATGTCAAAACTGGAGAATAAACAATGGGCTAAAGTTGACTTAATATTATTGAACTATAGACTTATTGTTCTAACAACGGAAGAGCTCTTATCATTAATATAAAGGCAGTGGCCACTAGAGGTTCTGACAGATGGGAGAGGGAAGAATAGGTGTAATACGGAGGCATTTTTGGGATATTGAAATTGTTCTCCATGACATTGCAGTGATGGATACAGGCCATTGGATATTTTGTCATAATCTACAAATTTGTGTGGGACAAAGTATAAACTATAAAGTAAACTGTAGTCCATGGTTAGTAGCAATACTTCAATACGCATTCATCAATCATAAATGCACCACACTAATGAAGGATGTTGTTAATGCGAGAGCATGTGCAAGGGAGAGGAAGTGGTGCTTATGGGAAACCCTTATTTATGTCACATTTATGTAATCTAAAGCTTTTTAAAAAATAAAAAATAATTTAAAAAAAATAGAAATGTCTTGATGTACCTGAATGAAAGGGGGCATAGCACATTCTTGGGGAATAAAAAAGAAAAAATCAGCCTGAGCAAGTGGCAAAACAGTGAAGCTCAGTAGGATGATGGGCCCTGGAGGAGGAAATTCACCATGAGACAGTATGCATTTGAGCAGATAAATGTGGCCTTGGAGGCATGCTTGCCACTTAAATAGCTATTGCTTTTTAAGTTTCATTGGTATTCCAGTGACTCAGTTTTTATTTCTAATTTGATGTATATTACTTTCAATTTATAATTTTCATTATAATTACAATATATATTATGTGATTATGTGAATTAAATAGGATAATCTAAATATATGAAATCTTATTTTAATACAATTCAATTGATTGATAATAATATCTAGGCTAAGGAACAATCAAAATTAAGCCATAAGGTATCAAATAAAATGTTTAAGAGAGAAGGGGAGATGGAGAAAGGGGAGAGAGGCAGAGAGACAGAGAGATTGAAAAATCAAATATGAAAATAAAAATAGTACATATTACCAATTGCTAGGAATAGCTATATGTAGACACCATAAATTTGATCTCTGAGAGAGAAGTTCTTAAAGTTGATTTTCTAATTGAAATGAGTAGCAAAAGAGATATTCATGATAATAGAGAGAAACAATTTTTCGATCTGGAGGTCACATAATGGATTACAACTGCTTGAAAATTAAGAGAACCTGATAACAGGGTAGCCTCATATCTTATTCAGATTCTGTTTGATCAGGAACTAATGATAAGTGTTAATATTTAAAGAATATTTCTGAAGAATCTGGTGTGTAGAAATTAGATATAATAACTGAATAAATCCACCAGGCAAATCTTTGAACTCCAATATACTTATTTTACAGCTATTAAATAATAGAAATTTATGTAAATATTGGCAATCGCTCTTAAACATTAGATTTTAATGCTAACACTCTCCTGAAAATAAGGTGTGAGACATGAAGACTAAAGAAGCATAAGGCAATATTCTGTTATGTTTTATTACCAGCCCATAAAGAGAAAAATTAAATAAACATGAGCCTATAAATACCCTTAGGATAATTTTTTCCTCCTGTTTTGTTCTCCATGTTTTTTTTTCAGGGATTATTTGCCTTCAGTTCTCCACATCATCAGCAAATCACCATAAAAATGTCCAACTCTACCATGGTGTCTGAATTCCTGTTTAAAAGATTTTCTGATGTCTGGGAGTTCATAGTCTTACATGCCATGTTATTCCTACTGATATACTTGGCAACCCTGATGGGGAACTTTCTCATTGTCACAGTAACCACCCTTGACCAGAGTCTTCATACCCCTATGTACTTCTTCTTAGGAATCTATCCATCTTAGACATGTGCTACGTTTCTGTCACTGTTCCCAAAGCATGTGTCATCTTCCTGCTTGAAAACAGACTGATCTCCATGGTTGGATGTGCACCTCAGATCTTCCTTGTGTTTTTATTTGCTTGTACAGAACTGCTGTTCTTCAACATCATGGCCTTTGACTGCTATGTGGCCATCTGCAAGCCCCTCCACTAACCTGTGACCATGAACCCTCGGGTCTGTGTCCAGAGGACCCTGGCCTCCTTATTCAGTGGTATAGCTTACTCTGGGTTTCACACTGGCAACACATTCTGACTGCACTTCTGTCAGTCCAAAGTGGTCCACCAGTTCTTCTGTGATATCCCCTCTCTGTTGGAGGTCTCATGCTCTGAGATCTTAAGCAATGAAATTTTAATTCTCATCTCTGAACTTCTGATTATTGGTGGCTGCTTTGTCTGCATCACCATTTCTTATATTCACATATTTTCTACTGTGCTCAAGTTTCCAACAAGGGGCAAGTGAGGAAAGACATTTTCCGCCTGTTTTCCTCACATCCTCGTGGTGTCCATCTATATTAGCTCAGAATCTGCTGTGTATATGAAGCCAACCTCCAGCTCACCCACAATTCAGGATATGATCAATGCTGTGTTCTATTCTACAGTCTCTCCTCTATAGAATCCTATAATCTATAGTCTTAGAAACAAGCAGATAAAAGAGACTGTAAAGAGAGTTATGAGGAGAATGCTTTATTCGGGAAAAAATAGAAACTCTTATTTGCATCAGATGAGTTTAAAATGCCTCAAAGTTAAACTTCTTGCCTATGAAAGCCTTTAAGAAATGTTACATGAATTTTCAGGGACAGTCATTGCATTATGTGTCAACATAGGAAGAAAACAATTGTATTTTGCTTTGTGATTTCCTCTTTAAAAAATGAACATTCTCTGGTACTTTACACACCACTGTAAAAATTTATGTCTTTTGCACAAGAATTCTGCTTTCATTTATCCTTCTTTAAACTTAGAGAGTCCTAGAAAATACAAACTAGACATTCACTTTCTTTGATCTTTTTGTGCACTCATAAGAGGCAGAGAGTATCCGTCACACATCATTTAGTTAAAATAATTCAAATATATATGTATATTCCTGATATTTACATATATATATGTATGTAAACATCTGAAAAGTGGTCATACAATTATATTAAAAGATTTTAGACTCAATAAAAGGTATCTGAGGAAGGTGTGGCTGGTAATTGAATTCAAGTACATTTCCCTATATTTCATCATGTAGAATATCAAACATTACATAAGAATTACTTTTGCAGATTGTGGAAACATGGCCTATGGGTTAGATATAGAAATCTTAGCTCTCAGTAAAACAAAAAAGAGAAAGCCAGAGGCTGCCATGGAGACCTGCTTTGGGGCACAGCAACCAGGACACTGCTTACCAAATCCCAGAAGAGCAAGGTTCAGAGATGTGAAGAAACCAAAATGAGTAGTCATGAGTTATTAAACCATCCAGCTGCCTGGAAGGGCTCCCCTCCCCCACCCCTGAGATATTAAACAAGGGTAAAACTCTTGGTGAATTGTATCTGAGATTAGATATCTTCCACCATCGGAAGGTGCTCTGAGTCAGCTAGGAGGGTACTGAACAGATAGGGAAGCCAGGAATAATTGGGGGTTTCTTAATTCAGGGACTGGATGGGGCACCCATATCCAGCCCTCAGGGCAGACAGACTAGCTGGAGACATGGTCCCCTGCTCCAAACAAGAGTCTGATGGCAGAGTCCCTGCAAGGAAGAAGGGTCTGTGAGAGTGGAGAGAGATTATTTTGCAGCAAGTTTAGACAGCTGGGCCCACCTTGAATAATGGAAGGGACCCCTCCTCCACAAGAAGAGGGGAGGAGGTTCATCTCAGGCTGGTGGTTATGCCCAGCCACCTAGGTAAAGAGAGGAATTAAATCAGAGAGGTGGCAGACACAGGCTGCGATCACAACCACTCAAACTGACTGCAAGCGATCTAACATGCCCAAGGGAAAAGGGGTAGATAGGCTTCTTAAAGGTAAGCCAACCCAAAGTACCAGAATAGCTCAGTGGGAGAATTCCTGCCTGACATAGATGAGGTCCCTGGTTTGATTCCTGGCTATTCCTTGAGAAGGGATCCACCAGGTTATCAGACATCCAGCTGAAACTTTAAGACAGGGAACATATAGACATTCTCTATTTAATTGGATCCCATATTTTATTTTAAGTTCATTTTCTTTTATTTCCCTTAGTTTACACACTAAATCCCAGTTCAAAACATGTGGAGGGCAAGTTTCAGGGTGAGTGATTGACGAGCACCAGCAGCCTCAGAATATCCTTAAGGGTCTAAGAAAGGAAGCTATTTTTATGTGTGTGTGTGTGTGTGTTTTTTTTCTTATGTCTCTTTTTTTTTTTTAAAAAAAAGAGTTGCTATTGTCTTGCTTCTTGCTTGTTTTGTATCCCATCCCTTTCTTTCTTTGCTTGTTTAGTTTTGATTTTTTTTCTTTTATTCTTTTTCTTACTGATCTATTCTACCTATGCTATTTCTTTTCACTCCTTCATCTTTACATCTTTTGTTTTCTGTTGTTCTTTCATTCCACCTTTTTTATTTATTCTCCAATTTTTCTTGTTTTTATTTCTCCCTTTTTCTCTGTATACTTTCTCTTTTTTAATTTTTTCTTTCTCTATTCTCTGTTTTCTTTCCCCTCTCCTCTCAACTCTAAGATTTTAATTCAGTCTATATATTTGTTTCTCTATTCTGTTTCTTGTTTCATTTTTTCAATTCCACTTTCCTAATCTTATTCCTCTGTGCTTCTTACTCATGTTAATTTTTCAATTTCCTCAGTCTTGTATGTTTGCTCTCCTGCCTTTTACTAACACCACTACTATTCTTCTTCTTGTCTTCCTATCTCTTTCTTTTTATCTGGACTTAATATTTTTTTCTTTCAAAGCAACATAGGCAGATCTCTTTCAGAAAAAACAGCTGACTGAGGGCAAGATCCTGCCTGAGAAACCTCTTTGGAGAACCCACAGAACAGGAAGCTTCATGGCATCAATCTTGAGGAAGCTGGATGAAGAGTTAAATTCCTTAAGGTGTTGCTGACTTGATTCTTGGTTACTCTCTTTCCTCTTCCTTGATTTCCCCATTTCTATGTATACCGATACTTTATCCCAAGGCTATCTCTTTTCCTTCCCTCATCATTCTATTTTCTGCTTTCTGTTGTTGTTCTTACATTCCACTTCTCTTTGTTTAATCCTCAATGATTTGTTATTTTATTCTGCCTCATCTATCCTGTTTTCTTCATTTTATTAACTTTTTTCTTTTTGTCTTTTCTTTTCTCTTTCACTATCTCCTCATCACACTGGCTTATTAATAAAGTATATATATATTTCTTTGTTTGATTTCCCATTTCATTTTTGGTACCCCACAATTCTATTCATATTACTCTACATTGCTTACATGAGTTAAATATTCATTTTCCAGGGTTTTAAATGGTTCCTCTTCTAACAATTACTATTATTATTACTTTTATCCTTTTACTTTTTCACTTCTTTCATTTTCTCTGACATTAATTTTTTCCTCCAAGGGAAAACAGACAACAGCAATGAAATATAATGAGAAGAACAAATTGTCAAATAGAAACTTAAAACACACATAAAAAAACAATTAAATAAAGCCCTGGACTAAAGAGAGAAGCTAATCAACTGAATAAACTCATCAAGATAAAAAGATGACCAGAGGGCAACAAAAATTTTCAAAAGTTACTAAGAAACAGGAAGACCTAGCTCAGTCCAATGAACAAACTAAAAACCAGGAAGAGGTACAGAACATTGAACAACTAACCAAAGCTGTACAAACAAATATCAAGGACCAACATAATGAAGTGAAAGAAGAGATTAAGGATATAAAGGAGGCACTGGGAGAAAATACTGAAGAAATTGTAAATATACGTAAAAAGATAACAGATATGATGGTGATGAATGGCACAATCCAAGAAATCAAAAAGACACTGGAAGCACATAACAGTAGATTTGAACAAGCAGAGGAAAGAAATAGTGACATGGAAGACAGTACATCTGAAATCAAGCAGATAGTAGAACAGATAGAAAAAAAAGATAGAAAAATCCAGCAAGGACATAGGGATTTGAATGACAACAGAAAATGAACAAACATATGCATTTTAGACATCCCAGAGAGAGAAGAGAAGGGAAAGGGGACAGAAGGAGTGTTGGAGGAAATAATGGCTGAAGACTTCCCAACCCAATTGAGGGAGATGTATGTACAAGTCCAGGTAGTGCAGTGCATCTCAAACAGTATAAATCCTAACACACCTACTCCCAGACATATATTCATCAAAATGTCCAATTCTCAAGGCAAAGAGAGAATACTGAAAGCAATAAGTGAATAGAGAACCATCATATACGAGGGAAGCTCAATAAAATTAAGTGCTGATATGTTGTCTGAAAGCATGTAGGCAAGAAAGCAGTAGTATGATAATATTAAGGTACTAAAAGAAAAAAAAATAAGCAAAGTTGGCATTCAAAAATGATGGAGAATTCAAAATACTCACAGATAAACAGAAATTCAGAGATCATGCCAATAAGAAACCTACACTTCAATAAATACTAAAGGGAATTCTGTGGGTTGAAAGGAAAAAACAGGAAAGAGAGAGCTGGAGGAGAGTGTAAAAACAACCAAAAAGACAAAAAGAGAAATAAAAAAGCATATGACATACATAAACCCAAAGAAAATATGGCTAATGTAAGTAATTCCTTGAGAGTAATAACACTGAAAGTTAATGAATTAAACTCACCAGTCAAGAAACACAGATTGGCAGAATGGATTAGGAAATATGACCCATGTATATGTTGTCTACAAGAAACCCTTCTTAGAAACAGGGATTCAAAGAGGGTGAAAGTGAATTCCTAGAAAACAATCTTACATGCAAACAATAACCAAAAATGGATGGGAGTAGCTATACTAATATCAGAAAAAATAGACTTTAAATGTAAATCTATTGTAAGATACAAAGACAGACACTATATATTAGTGAAAGGGGTAATCTTAGAAGAAGAAAGAACAATCATAAACATTTATCACCTAACAGGGGCACCTCATAATATGTGAGACAAACACTGAAAATACTAAATGGACAAATAGATGCCTCTATAATTATAATGGGGTAATTTAATACACCATAATCACCATTAGACAAAGAATCAAAAATGGAAAAAGACGTTGGTGAATACATAAGAAGATCTGGACTGAATAGACATATACAGAACACTACATGCAAATATAGCAGGATATATACACTTTTTGACTGCACATGGATCATAATCTAAGATAGACCACATACAAGGCCACAGAGAAAAACTCAATGAATTAATAATAATTGAGATTATAAAAAGTATTTTCTCTGACCATAGTGTAATGTAATTTGATATCAGCAAAGTCCAGAGACCCAGATTAAGCACAAAGATATGGGAGTTAAACAACATACTCTAAGAGAAACAGTGGGTCAAGGAAGAAATCACAAAAGAAATCAGTAACTACCTTGAAACAAATGAAAATGAGAACTCAACATATCAAAACATATGGGATACAGCAAAAGTACTGAAAGGGAAATTTATAGCAATAAATATATATATCAAAAAAGAAGAAAGAGCTAAAATCGAAGAACTAACTGCACACCTGGAAAAA
>JAQZBX010053585.1:0-10629 GCA_029593785.1 Cabassous unicinctus | reverse complement strand
CATTGTAGATAGTTTGCTAGCACTCAAAGGGAAAATTCACAGTACTTAGGGAAAATGACAGTACTTAAGATATGATCCCTCAGTAATTGCTGGTAGAGGAGACAAGGCGGCACTGGAGAAAGTTCTTTGTGAAGATGAGTCCGTGTGTTGGTGAGTGACTGTGAAGGCTCAGATATCTAGATGAGACATGGCATGAGATGATAAATACTGAGGTTTTCTTAGAGAATGTGTCAAACTGGGAATGGAGTCATGTTACCAAAGGGACAGGGATTCTAGGGCCATAATTATTGAAACAGCACATATAAGGGCAGGGCAAGATGGACTTTTCAGGACCTCATTTGCTCTCTGGATTTTCCTTAAATCCTGCTCTTGATGTTTTAGAAGACAAGGGAGCGGCACCATAAAATGAAAAGAATGTACTGTGAAAATTAATATCCCAATGAACATGATATCCCATTCCCAATTCTATGTGATAATCATTGGCAAACATTTTCTCAGGAAACATATTGAAATGTTCTATGTAAATTTCATATACTATGTATATATATATGATATATACATATTCAATGTGTGTATATACATAAAAGGCATATCAATATTAGGGTGATTATAGGAGGTGATTAGGCATTTTGGGGAAGAGAGGTACCATGGCAGGCTTCTGAAAAAACAGGTCAGCATCCAAGTACACTAATCTATTAAGAACTTGATACTATTTTCTTTCATATCTGTTAATGAGATTTATATTTATTACTGAAGTTTTGATGGAGCAAACCTATAATTGACAAAATAATAGGTCATTATCATTTACACACATTTTTCTATAGTATAACATTGTGTATAATAGCCCATCTTACCAAGAATAATCATAGGAATATGAAGGCTATCCTGGATGATTCACCTTTTCCTCATGGTCTGACCCAGGGTCACTTGAGGGGATTCAGGTGGTATTTGCTCAGATTTCATAAGCCCTGATATTTTCACTCACATTTCTGCTGCCTTGGGAGGGATGGCTGGAAGGCTAGCCTCAGCTGCTCAAGTTAACCATACACGTGCCAACGGCCACTGCAGCATGATGTTCTCAGGATGATCAGACTCCTTACATGAGGCTCTGGAATCTGAAAAATAGTGATCCAAGAGACATGAAGTAAAAGTTGCCAGTTTCTCAACTTCTGAATTATAAACAAGGATTGTGAATCTTGCTTCCTCTTCTATTGTTCACAGAAGACACAGAGCCCACTCATTTTCAAGTGGAGTGGACACAACTTCCCACCTGTACAGGAGGTTCATCTTCATGAAAAATATACTCAGCCAAGACCCCAATTTTCTCTAGTGATGGCACCAATTTGCCACCACCTGGGATTCAAGGAGCATAGGCCTAACTGGACTTGAATTAATTGCTGTGGTCAGTAATTTGTCTCATCTGACACATGTGCATACAAGCCAACATCATCCAAAACCCCACTGTGGTTCTCAGAGCCACTAAATGTACCAGGATCTGTAGGCTGAGCTGTGACCCCATGCACATCACTGTGGGTGTACATGTTTAAAAGGATCCTCACTGTTTCATACTAGCCTGGTGTGCTTAATCACCACCAGGGATGTGGGGGGTGAGTTCTAGATAGTAATATCATAGATGACTTTGTATTTTCTCCCCTAATCTTTCCAGTCCTTTCCCCCACTCCAAATAGCAGCATCCCTAAATACTTAAAACTGCAAGTCCCTGTGACCGGTGACTGAGCAGTAGATCTTGCACTATGATGCTAACCTGTTTTTCTAGAGGCCTGACATGGAATCTGTCTTCCCCAAACTGACTAATCACCTCCTATAATCACCCCAATATCAATGAGCATTTCCTGCTTTGCAGAAAACATCAGTTCCTTTAGGATCTTTTTCCTGTCCTTTTGGTTTGTGAGCATTCCCTTCATTCCTTAGAAAACAGCTCCCATTCCCCTGCTGCACATTGACATGCTTCATAAAATAATCCTCTGATAGTGAGTGCAGATGTCAAGCCTGGGCTGTACCATCTCTCCTCCTGCCACCAAGTATGAGGACTAGGCCAGGGCTAGGCTTGGAACCATTCCCACTACCAAAGATGAGGACCCCATGTAAGCCCCATAAATAAATGCTCATTACTCACCAAGGTAGACTTGTGCAAGTCTTTCTTTGGTCTGATGTATTCCTCTGCAGGAAGAAGTACTTATGTCCCTTGCAAGATTGCATATGATTTAAGTTTATCTGCCAGTCTTCCCTTGGCATGATCCCTGTGGCAGGACAAGATAGATTAAGGGAGGAGATTTGTTAAGCCTCTCATTGTTTCTTTTTAGACAAAAGGCTGCTTGAGCATCTTGGACACCATGTTCTGCTACAATACAGCTGAGGCCATCCCAAACTAATACAATGTATGGAATGGGTTTTATTGACATGTTTCCTGTCAATAGAAGAGACGTATTTAACAGAATCAGAGTAAGTATAGGAGTTTGTGGGTTTTGGGAGTTGCCATCTTGAAGGGAAGCTATGATTTATAGTCATTAACTTATTACTCCAATTAGACAAGGATAAGGGAACTATATTCCAAGGAAAAAAGGAGCTAATTGAGGCTAGCACATATCTGCATAACCAACAGCCCATTTGTTTGTGTGCAGCTGCCATGGTGGCAGCCTAGTCAAGGAAGACTTTGGATAAGCTTTTGTGAAGCAAGAAGATTAAGCTTAAGAATTTAAACATAAATGTTTACTAGTTACCCAGAGAGGAAGATCTTCTTCAGTAAGCAAAATGACAGTTGCAGTTTTTTCCATAGGCCTTAAGACATGAACTGCCAATGGGTGAGCTCTAGGTTTGCAATACCATACATGTTGTTCCTCCATGGGAGCAGGCTATAGTGCCAATTATATTTATTTAGCTTTTATTCACATTACTTTGGCAATTATTGTTTCACTTGGTATGTTTTTCACACAGCATACTGAGCACTGTCAGTTTTTGAGAGAACAGAAATGTAGGCTCTAGTGTTTCACTAGTCTGGTGCATTGCACCCTCCTGCACTATGAAACAGAGCCAGTTTGGAGGCAATGTATATTGTAGATCTAGTGATATTGAGCTGCTGCTGACTGACAGAGTTGCAGAAGCCTGAAACAGCAATGTGTTTCCCTTTACTTTAGGAGCATGCCTAAGAGATGTGGCAGATACCTTTATTGTTTTAGGGGTTGCAGTGACCCTATTAGCTGATAAATTAAAAGGAGAGACACCATGCATGGTACTGGAGGCCTGGTTTAAATGCAAAAGGGATTTTGACAACACTGAAGTCCTTAAGAGTTGACAATGATTAGAGATTGATAATCCATGTTCTGTAACTTCATGTATAATATGTATATAAAACATATAAAATGTACACCATTTATATATGAACCCAAAAGTTATAGATGTACACCTGTTACTGTGACTGTCTGAATGAGTAAACATAGCCTACTGTGAATTTAATCCCCTCTAGTCCTACTGGCCCTCAGCCAGCCTTGCTGAATCAGCTGCCTAAAGTGGAGGTGTAGCCTGGAGATTAGGGCATTCAGTGTCATGAGAGAGATATTTCAGTCTTTTCCATAGTTTATAAAAGTCAGTTTGCTATTATTAATTTTTTATCCACTGCAAAAGGAATTGTCACAGAATTGTCTCTAAATATATACATTCATACATGCATGCATACATTCCTAACAAGAAATTAAAGATATTTTAAGTGGTTCTGTTTAACTCTTCTGGGTATTTTCTGTGCATGTAAACAGGTGTGGATGAATCCTTTGGAAGAGTCTTTGCATGGGAAAGAATCCATCATACGTTATAAAAACCACAAAACACCAAGTCAGATCAAATATATTTATAGAGGTGTTTGCATTATACTTTTCTGTTGTTCTTGATGAAGTAATTCAATTAAAAACCCTCAAAACTGCTTAGCCTGGCTGTCTCTTTCATAGATGCTGATGTTTAAATGCCTCTTATGGCTAAACAGTATATATATATATATATATATATATATATTTTTAATTAAAATACAATATTTATAAAATATAGAGAGAGTAATAAAGTAGAAATAGATCATTTAAGATCACTTAAGATATAAATAAGGTATAAATAAAACAAAATACAGTTTTGGGATATGTAGTTTGATTAAGTTTCAGTTTGAGTAAAGGTTTACATAGGACTTTCTTTGACTACTGGGACATTATCCAAACTTTCTTTGAAAAGAAAGAAAGTCCCATCTTTCCATTTCTTTTTCTAGAAGTTGATAGTCTTGTCATCTAAAAGAGAGAACTGTGTGTGGCTCTGTCCTGGATGAGAAGATGGAGGGATTCCAATCAATGGAGAGGGCCCCATTGGATCCACTGGCCTCCATGACCTTCAGAGGGAGAGGCAGGGTGGATGAACATGGCCTGGAGTCTCTGGAGGCACGGGTGGAGGGAAGGCAACAACACTGCTTTAGCTCCCAGACCCAACTCTGGGGTAAAAGGCCATCAGAGGGTGGATGGGCCCACACATTGTTTGGAAATGGCTTTGTGCTGTGTTTGTTCTCATGACCCCTTTGAGAGACTTCGGTGTATCTAGCATCTCCATTATCACCTCTTCTAGTTTGGAGCCTTTGGTTCTCTATTGCTTTAGTTTATGAGCCCATGAAGTTAATCTCATCAACATCTCTTTCAATCTCTTTGTGTTTCTGTAGGTATCTACAAGGCTGTGTTTTGTTAAAGTCTCTTTCTCTAGCCTGGCATCTAAAGATGGCACAGCCCCTGTAAAATTCTCTGAGCAAACTAATCATATTAAGGACTGGAATTACACTCCAGTCAGTGCAGCAAGTGTGCCAGCAGGGTGTTTTCCTGACTTATATAAATCTGGCTTCTTCTAACAGACTGGACAAGTCTTAACAACAATAAGGGACTCACCAGTAAGCTGATGACAGGTGGAGGCTGTGGAATGTGAGGCCTGGACTCATGTCCTTTAACACCAGCTCCATCACAGCTTCTTGCAGATTCTCAATGATTAGCCCAATATCAAGCATGAGGTTCACAGCCCCTCTATTGCACGGTAGCCACCCACATGCTCTGCCCAGTAACTGTGGATCTGTCAGCCACAACAAACCACAGAGAACTCACCAGGATTCCACTTGGAACACACAGGAACTAGCAGCTTGGTTATGTCATCATTGAGAGGGTCTGGGGGAAAGTGGAGGAGGGGAGACTTGGAAAATAAAACTTCCTTGTCTCCATTACATTCTGATGATCATTCTTTTTGCTTTTCAATTTTTTAAGTGATGTAAAATTAAAATGCAGTGAAATGTGCCAATCTTAACTGAATGACTGTTAAATCTTAAAACTTTTCACTCCCCCATACCCCACAGTATCCAAAAACCCTATCAAGATATGAATCATTAATTTCCGTTAGTTCAGAAAATAACTCCTGTACCTTCAATCAATACCCAAACCCCTCCATATACATGCAGCCTCTGTCCTGATTTCGATCCCCACACATCATTTTTGCCACTTCATGTAATTCCTAAAAATGAAATAAATCAGAATGTACTCTTTGGTGCATGTGATGTTAGCTCAAAATACTGTTTTGAAAGTTGTTATTGCTGCTGTATGAATCAGCACTCCTCTCTGCTTTTATCATTGAATTCTTTGGCATTGAATATGTTACAAAATGTTTATCTATTTTCCTCATGGTGGATTTTTCTGTTGCTTCAAATTTGGAGCCTTAAGAATATAGCCATGAATTTCCATGTAAAAGTCCCTTTTATAAACATGTGTTTTCATTTACCCTGGGTGACTACATAGCAGTAGTAAAGCTTCACCATATGGCAGGTGTATGTGAATATTTTTAATCAACTATCGGGGTATTATTGACATGATGTAAAATTCATAAAATTAAATATACATTTTTGTAAATGCAGAGTTATGTAATCCTCACCACGACCCAATTTTAGAACATTTCCATTATCCCCACGTTTTCCTCTTCTAATTTATTCCATCAGCTACATTTGACATAGTCATTCTCACCTCCCTGAAATCAGTTTTTTTTTGGTTCACTACATTCTCTTGTTTCTTTGTTATTCATCTGACATCACTTCCCTTTCCACTCTGCCTCTCTGCTGGGTTCTCTGATTCTCCAAAGCCTCTCAGCATTTAAGTGTTTCCTCAAGACTCAGTCCTTTGACTTCTTTCCCTCTTCAGCCCCATGTTCCCTCACTGAAGCACCTTGGCTTTAAACCTCATCTATACTGCCATGTAGTTCTGCACTTACCTATCTATCCCATTTCTTTCTGCACAGTCCTAATAGACACACAGCTGATTTATGATGCCTCCATGTGGATGTCTAGCATACCAACATGGAACTGTGGACTGCTCCCAGGAACTTGCTCCTGCTCTGGCTCCATGCTCAGGAACTCCACCTGAGAGGTGTTCTGATAACTGCTTTGTCGACTTTCTTCACTTCTAGCTTTCCCTCCACCCTACATTCATCCCATCAGCATACCCTGTGCCCCATCATCAGAAGAAGTCCACATCTGCCCCCTTCACTTTGCCTCTACCTTCCTTCCCTGCTCATCACCGCCTATGACAAGAGGACTGTAGTATTCTCCTTCTTGCCCCTTTTAAGTGCATGGGAAAATGTGCACTTTACTGTTCTGTATGTTGGGCATTATGTTAAATTTATTATTCACAGTGATCAAATATTCTTTAACTTCATTATATTTTCTCTGCTTATTCTATCAATTGCTCAGAGTTATTAAAAAAAATTCCTCAAATCTGTGACATTGTACTTCTGTCATTTTTCTTAAACAATGCTATTCTTTGTGTACAAATTTTAAAATGCTCAGTTTCTAGAGCTGATGACAGCCCAACTCTGTGATGAAACTGAGAGCCACTGAGTGTACACTTTGGAGACCAGATGGTAAGGTAAATGTATATCTAATTTTATAAAATATAAACAAAAACTTTGCAAAATTTGTATAACTTTACATTCCCAACAATTGTATTTGAGTTATGTTTCCTCCTCATCCTTCCAAATATTAGATATAGAAGTTGTCTGTTTTCACCATTGTAATTTGTTTAAACTGGCATATAATTTTTATTTTAGTTTTTATTCAACTGGTGATTAATAATAATGAACACTTTTCCATTTATTGTTGGCCATTAATAAATCTTTTTTATAATGTGTAATATGTTTACCTGTTTTTAAACTGGGTTATAGATATAGCTTCTTTTTTGCATTTTTATATTGTGAATTTATTCTCCATTTCTTCATTCAATCTCCAATGTTTTCCTTGGGAAATTTCATTGTTTTAAATATATGTTTTATTCTATGGTTCAACTAAATAATTTTTGTAAGTTTATTCCTAGTCTTTCTCTTCTGTTTCCTGATTTAATTTTATGCTTTTAGACCAATAATCTGCTGTTCTGATAACTGAGGCTTGGAAATATATTGTGTTAATATTCCAACTTAGTTCTTTTGCAATGTTGCTTTGGGTGTTGCAGGTACATTGAATACCCAAGCAAATGTTAGAATTCAATTGGGAATACCGACCTCTTTGAATGGTATTATTTTGAATCTTCTTTTTTTTTTTTTTTTTTTTAATGTACCAGGGCATGGGATTGAATCCACCCAGGACCTCATATGTAGGAATGTGGGAAGTTGGCACTCAATCACTGAGCCACATCAACTCCCCTGAGTTGGTCTTTTCAATTGTTTGCTTGTTGTTTGTTTTTAAGGTATTAGGAGGAACCAGGAATTGAACCAGGATCTCTCACTTGGGAAGCATGAGTTCAACTGCTTAAGCCACACCTGCTCCCTTATTTTGAATCTTTGCTTGAACTTGTGGGGAATTGCATCTTAAAAAATGCTGTTTTCCAACATATGTATATATTATCCCTCTTATTTATATGTGTTTTCTTTCATTTCTGTCATCAATATTTCTTTTTTTATAGTGTAGTGGTATTATGTCTTTTGTTCAATTTATTATTAATTTATATTTTCCATACTATTGTAGTACAATAGTGATTTTTTAATCAGTTGTTTCCTTCTATTATTCAATTTATATTTTATATACTCACCTTTACATTCTGAAATGTTTGTAAATCAATTTATTAGAGCCCATATTTTTGTTTCTTCTTTAGAAAATTTCCCTTTAGTGTATCATGAGTCTTTGAATAAAAATAAAAATAATACCTATTACTTTTCTTCTTTTTCTAAGGTTCAGGTAAAGATCTGATACTTCTCAGGGAGGCATAGAATCAAATCTCTCTGCTATTGGGGCTAGGGTAGGAAACCATCCTTCCTTAGGAAGTGCTGTGGGTGGGGTGGTGGGTGGTAAAAGCAGATGATGTCTTATCATAGAGTAGGGATAAAAACCCTATGCAGCCAGTCCTAAACAAAAAACTTCTGCCACTGAGGAAAGGATAGAATCAAAACTATCTGCATCTGGGTACATTCTTGAGACCACGATCCTTCAATGGCACAAAACAAAATTGTGTTACCACAAGGAGAGGGGGAGAAAACACTCCCACAACCAAGATATCCACAGATAGAAACAAATTAGTCTCAAGGGATTAGGTGGGTGGGAGGGAAGAGAAAATTAATGAAGCCATAAGCCAAAGGACCAGGCACAGAGAACCCTCACAACTTTCAGGAGAAAGCAGGAAAATGAGGATCAGTTTCTGATGCCACTCAGAGCTTTGGTCTAATTTTCCTGTATATTTGTATGTCAAGAAATGTTGTATTCTACCTTGGACATTGTGAATATTATGCTATGGAGATGTCTGAATTTTCCTCTTTGTGTTGATTTGTTTTTACACTTAGCAGGAAACTATTCTAGCTTCCCTCAGAATGGAAACTGTTTGGGGGTAGTAGTAAAATATTTTTTATATTTTTAGTGTTCTTTATGCTAATGGCTTCTGTCCTAGACCAATAGCATTCAGGGTTAGAATACTGGACGTTGATTTTACACCAAATATGTATCTCCCTTTTCCTGCCTGTTTCCTTTCTGGCATTCATCCTTGATTTCCCTCTAGCTTTGGTATTACAAACTCTGTCTTCTTGTTCATCAGGTGAGAAAGACCATGGATTACATATGATGTTTCTATATGAAAGAGGCAATGTGGTCCTGCCCTCAAGATAAAAGTCATAAAAATGGGAAAGTCATCCTATTTTCTCTCTACAGGATTTCCCCATATTTTTTTTCCATAAATTAGTCATTGACTATGGGGTGGTATTTCAGATAAAAACTATCTTGGCCATTAGCAAAAGCAGATGAGGAGATCTTATTTTGCCTTCAATTTAAAAATATGATTTTGTTTAATGTAGAATTCTAGTTTGAAATTTTTTTCTTGTGATTTAAATACGGTACTGCATTTTTTAATTTTATTTTTCTGGCTTTAATTGTTTTGTCATGAAGGCTGTTTTCATTCATATATATACATATATATATGTATATATAAAATCTCCATATGATATGTCACATTTTTTTCCTTTCCAGACATTTTAAGGTATTTGTCTTCCTAGTTGTTCATGAGCAATTTTCTTATTGTCGCCGGAAATGGTGTCCAGGTTCTTGGTTATGTCATAAGAAGGTATTCAGAAGTGTGCCAAGTTACAAGAATGTTAGAAAAGAGTTTAATAAAGATAAAGTTCACACTCAGGTATGAGTGTGGGTGTGCTCAATGTAGAGACATGTACTCCACCCTGGAATTCCCTTTTTTAGTGGCAACAGAACTCCAGGTCTGTGCTCTTTGGGGCATTTGAGACAAAGCAAGAAATTCATTGGGTCGTTTGATTCACTGAGGGACTTAAAGGTTTCTGTCCAGTGGTGACTGGCTTCTGGCTGCTGTTCACGAGCTTTCAAGGTATGTTGTAAGACAGTGATTGGCCTTTGGTCACAGTCCATGCGGTGTGAGTTAACAGGAGAGTGGGTGGGTCGTGGTGGTAGTGCTCCTCCTCTCCCTTTCCTCTTTCCTGCTATGTGATGATGTTTCCAACTGTCTTCAGATAAGGCTACCATTGATTGTGTGCTGTAAATTGCCCTGTGATAACTTGCTTGTTGAAGTCAGCAGGCATATGAAAGTCAGCAGGCTCTTGCCTCAGCCTCTCTTACCATGTGGTATTAGTTTGGTTTATTGGATTTTCTGCCCTTCCTCCTTATATCCCTATTTTATCCCCTCAAATTCCCCCTGAGAGAGTTGTACATCCTTAATCTTAAGGGGGAGCTGAAGAGTGAGAGTCATTCTTGTGTATCTGCTTCCCACTGATTAAGGGCTTGTAGTCCCTGCCTGACAGGGTGTAAAACTCTCTTTCTATGCTACTGGGGCTATGAAGAGGGGTACTTCCTTTAACAGTTGGGACTGGTGATACCCATGCATGAGCAGAAGTTTGTTTTGGAATACATCAATCCTGGAAGAGATAAATTGAGTTAGGAGCTGAAATATACAGTGGCCTACTAAGAGTATGAGAAGGATAGTAGAGAGGGGCCCTTGGAGGGCTATAAAACAAGGGGAGTGAGAGAGGTACAAGAGCAGCAAGAATGGTGAGAATGTAGTACTGCCAGCAGCCTTTTCTAGTCTGTTTGCCTGGTCAATAATTTTTTTCCCCTGGATTTCAGAA
>JAQZBX010053584.1:0-18847 GCA_029593785.1 Cabassous unicinctus | reverse complement strand
CAAAATGGAGGCCTTAGTCTCAATGAACATAAATTATATATATTATAATATATATAAAAGGAAAAATAACAAAGGGCATAGAAGAGTATTATCATTATATCAAAATTTGTGGTCTAAAGTTTAAAATAACTTTTTACACACTTCACAATTATTGGTAAAGAGCAAAAATTAGAAAATCATATATCAGTAATTTTATTCTAAAATATTTGTTTCTCTAACATTTAATGAGTAAATAAATGAACTCAGTACCCAACCCCAAAAGTCAGATAAACAACCAATTATTTTATACAGAGAAAACTGAATTAGAAATCAATGCAACCAAGCAAAAAATTTTTGAATGATAAAATTGCTAATAAAACAGAGGAATACAGCTAAGTTCAGTAATAAGTATATGTGATCAAAACCCAAAAAAATCTTAATTTTAAAAATATTTAAAATAAAAGTAAGTACAATTCCATGGGGGTAATAAAAATGTTTTCCAGTAACTGATAGGCTTTTTACAAATAAAGTCAGTTTTCTCTTCTTAACATGTCCTCAAAAAATAAATAAATAAATAACGTAAAGAAGAGAATACGGTGAATAAGAATGTAAAAATAAACTCTAATTATGTTCAAAAACAAAACAAAAGAAATAAATATGTATCACATTTCTTAGTGGAAAAGAACATGTTAAGCTAAAAAAAACATTTAAAAGAATAAAAATAATAGATTCCACTACATATATTCATGAACCACAAGGAAGAAATAATTGCAACAAGTGTGACAGATAACCATTATTATAGATATACCTTTTAGAAATAAGAGATAAGTTTATTCACAGTTTTACAAATAGGGAAAATTAGTGAAAAGTTAATTCTCAGGAGAAAATTAGAGATTTTAAATTTTTTGCAATTCATAATTCACCATAAAATTAAATTTTAAAATAATAAAATATTTTTATTTGGCAAATTAGCAAACATTTATGAGAGCTATATTATCAAGTGCCTGTGAGTGTGTGTTTGTATAAAATTTTCTGTACTCCTTTTTTTTTAAGAATCTACTCTATACAAAAACTACGGTCAAAATTATGCTTACAGGGTGCGTTTCATGATTTATTAAAATAACAGTGAAAAACTGAAGGCAACACAAATGTCTACATAAGGGGCTACATATAAATGAATTATGGTATGTAGGAAGTGAAGGCTAAAGTGAGATTGTAAACTACCTGGCTAAGTGCTGAAGGTATACCCCAATACACACCCAAAGCCCTTTGGCAAAGACTGAAAGACTTATTGGTTACAGGAATCATAGGAAATCTCTATTCAAATAGTAGTAGAACAGTAAACTCAATGAGAAGAGACACTGATGACCATACATAATAAAGAAGAGAATCTTCACAGAATTAGTTCAGAAAAGTCATTAAACAAATACCAAACTGTGAGAACATTAATTTCTATTGTTCTAAGAATATTTTATGGTAATTTATTATGACATTTCTAGGAAACAAATAAAATTAACAAAGAAATAAAAGTCAAAGAACATTACAAACGAACTAGATGTAACAGATTTCTATGGAGCACTTACTAACATTCTTCTCATGTGCACATGGAACAATCTCCAGATTAGACAAGAAATTGGTACATAAAGCAAGACACAATAAATTTAAAAAGATTGAAAGCTAACAATATATGTTTTCTGAACACAATAAAATAAAATTAAAAATCCCATAACAGAAGTAATTTAGGATATTATGTGGAGATTAAGCAATACATTCCAAAATTAGGAACGGCACAAAAAATATATCACAAGGAAAATTGGAAAATCCCTTGAGATAAATGAAAATAAAAACATATTTTACAAAACTTACGTGATGCATCTAAAACAGCAGTTAGATGGAAATTCATGCTGTTGAAGCCTATATAAAAAATGTAGAAAGATCACAAATCAATAACCAAATCTTCCCCTTAAGGAACTAGAAAATGGGAATGCTAACCTCAAAGTAAACAGAAGGAATAAAAATTAGCACAGAAACAAATTAATTAGAGAACACAAAGATAATATAGAAAATCAGGAAAACCAAAATCCTTCAAAAACTCTGCCCTTTTAAGACAATTCATTCTAGGAAGCTAATATTGCTCTGATAGCAAAATTTGATAAAGCCATCACAAAAAAGAAAACTGCAGATCAATATTCATTATGAATATAAACACAAAAATCCTTAGAAAAAAATACTAACAAACTTACTCCTGTAGCATATAGAAAAGAATCATACACCATCACCAACAAGGATTCATTCCAAGAATGTACAGTTTGTTCAACATATGAAAATCAATCAATAATAATTCCATATTAATAAAATAAAGGGCATAGTGTTCAGTAATGATATCTGCTATTACCATTATTTCTTTAACTTTTTAATCCACTGGTTAAATATTACTGTTAATATAAATATAGTAGTTGCTTCTATTTTTATATAAGGTGTTACTTAAATACTCTGTTGCAGGCTGTGGAGTACTCGTTACAGTGTGTGTTTGCAAGATGACAGGGCATATTTGACTGTACCAATATCTGTCATTCTTTGGATATTATGTGTGAAAAATATTTGAAGAAATCCCTTTGCCTAAGTCAGATTTCTTTCAAAGAATAGCCAGTGGAATTCCTAAACTTTTAAACAACGTGAACAGGAATTCATAGGAATTCAGTGCTGGATAAGTTGAAACTTGGATTTTAGCCTCCATTTACATCCAATGTAGCTATCACTCAACCTGATGATGTTGAGTTTACTATGAAGAATGTGACCTTATTTGTTTAAAGTGCATTTGAGAAATGTACTTGTTATTTCAAACTCCTCAGGTGACCTCAGCAATGGGAAAATTTCTTCTGGGATATTCAACCTTAATGAAACCCCGTGTTGTTTTTCACACAGTATTTTGAGTACTTCATGTCCCAGTTCATGATATTCAAGGGCTTATAGGAGAAGTGCTTCACTCCATAATTTTCCAGACCAAGAATATATAGTATAGAAAAAGGGCTGTTAAGCTAGATATTAAGCTTTAAGCTAGATAGCTAGCTTAAAGTGCCGGGAAAATAACCAATCAAGTGAAGATGTATTGTTCATAGACAAATTCTCCCAAATACATTTTACAAAGGCTAAATCTTTTTTTTTTTTTCCTTAAATGAGATAATTAATTCCTCAGAGGAAGACAAAGCCCAAGATACCTGATAGGTCCTCTAATGTTCTCATTATTGTGTCTAAACACTATGATTCACAATGCCCCTTCTCATTTTAAGAGCAGAATGAGAAGAGGCTATTAAGTGATAGAGTAAAATGGAAATATTTTTCTCTTGTTTTGTAACCACAGATCTAGGTACTGGAGAAGATAATAAGATTCTCTTTAGTACCTGAGGACTTTAGGTTTCAAATTTAAGGCAGTGTTTTTTCTTTTGACTTGAATTTCTGAGGCACTGGGACTTTAGAAATGCTTGCTGAATCCGTTTGAAGAAATCTATGCCATCTTGGCACTCTATGCTTGTAGTTCTGTCTATTCAGTCGGACTTGAGAAATACACATTGTAAGACATTATGCTTGAACAGCTACATTTAACCGTTACTTCCTTCTGAATACAAAGGATCATCCCCTCAAATATAGTGACAATCAAAGTCAGTTTTCAGTCTTATTCATTTTCAATCCTGTTCTTACATTTTAATTTCCTCCTAAAGTATGTATAATTAAAATTATTGGAGAATTACTCCCTGATATTTGATTTGGGATCACTTTGAGATGTTCTAGGATATTTTGCAGAAATATTTGTTTTCCTCACATTGATATACTAAAATTTATCAGGAAAAGTTTCATGTTTTCTGGGTTCCTGAGCAATTTCTAGGTTTTTTATTGTGATGAGAGTGCAGTAATGATGATGGGGTCAGTGAAGGTTTCCTAGAGGTGTAAGCCACATGGTGTGATGATTTGAATAAAATTAATGATTGTCTGATGTACAGTCCTTCATTTGCCCTGAAATGATATTCTGACTTTGATAATTTCCAGGGATGAAGTGGGAAGTGGGAAGCTCACTTTTAAACAATAGGGGGAAATGTAGAAGAGAACTGAGAATAAGAAAAGTTAATTGGAGATGGAGCTCCTGAACTCTATTGCACTCAAAACACCACAGGAAGGAGGAGAACAACTTTTAGATTTCTTTACATCTAAAACTGAGATCCATAAAGACAATGTAATAAAATACAGGATCTGCAAGGAAATACTAGGTTCACTGCCATCATTGTCAATCTATATTAAACTGAATAGTCAGGGCACTTTATTTTGCCACTTTGAAAGATCTAATTCTAACCAGCTGAAGCCTTATTTCTGCTAAAACAGATGTGCTCACAGCGATACCACTGAACTGCTGAATCCCTGAACTGACACATAACCTTATTTCTCAGAGTCAAGACAGGTATTGTTCAAGATGAGAGATGAGAGTTAAGTCTTTTTTTTTTTTTTTTGGAGGTACTATGGATTGAACCCAGGACCTTGTACATGGGAAGCAGGTGCTCAACCCCTTAAGCTACATGCACTCCAGAAAAGTTACTTTTTTTTGTCACCTTAGGGTGATTTTTACTTGTACATGCTCATCTTAAGGGAGTGTGGTGGTAGCCAAAACAGTCAAAAACATGAAATACTGTCTTGGTCATTAGTAGACCCATATTCTTGTTCTGGCTTATCACTAACCAATTAGAGATGTTTTCTTGGACAAGTCACTTAATTCTATGGTACCTAATTTGCTCATCTTCAAAGAAGGTATCAGATTTATAAAATGCTATTTACCTGAGGATCTCCAATGTACAATTATTCTAGAGTATTGCCCAATTGAATCACAGATTTATTAACATCTGACTCTACATTTCTGAATCTAGTAAGAGGATTGCTGTGGATTTTGTGGTATAAAATGAATCTTGTCATAGGTGGTGAGGTTTAGGTACCAACTCACTGCTGCAAACTCTTTGGCAGTGTTATTTCCCAGAATGAAAAATTTTCCATACTAGCAGTAGCATTGGATAAGTGGTTAAGAGCTGGACACAGACATCCTGAGCTGGAATCGGAGCTCCCCTACTTTTTATCCTATGACTTTGAGCAAGTCACTTACACTTGCTAAGCCTTAGTTTCCTTTGACATGAAATAGGGATAATAACATCTCATACCTTTGTTGTGAAGTTAAAATGAAATAATGTATAGGAAATATTTAGCACAGTGCCTAGAACACAGGAAGCACTTAATAAAATTGAATTATTAGAAGCACCACATGGTATAAAATGAATCATGTTGTGCTATTTGAAATGGGGACAAGCAGTTATATTCAAATTTGGCATTTCAAAATATTTGATCATGTGGAATTTAAGCCAGTAAGAAAGTTTTCTCTGTTTTGAAAGAAGATTTTGTTCCCAAGTCCTTGTTTGTCTATTGTGGTCTCGGAGCTCTTTCATGAAAGCTCAGCATCTTCCATGATCCAGGACGTCTTCCAGCGTCCTGGATCAACACAGATCCTTTCTCAAAAATTATGAATATTAGAGGATTTGAGTAGAAAAAAAGACACATGATTCGTTTTTGGATTAGAAAAGAAAAATAAATTGATCTTGTGCAGGAGTTTGCCAACTAACAATGGATAACAAATACATTGAATTTAATATAAGGCTGAGTTATTTTTTGTGTGTTTGTTTCTGTGTGGTGTGAATAAAAGAGGAGACATATGAGAATAATACAAGAGAATTGTTTTTTTAAATATTTTCTGATTTCTTCAAGTTTTGCAAGGATCTGAATGAAAAGTGAAATAATGAATATGAATGCATAGAGCTTAGGGTTTTCTGTCTGGTTGTGAAATGAAATCTTGAGCACAGACCTTGAGAAGGTTAGAAAAACGTGTCAGTGTCAGCCAGTTGTTGGTTCTCCCAAGGGTCAGTTCCTCTGGAGAGGAGTTGGCAATTAGAAATGCACTCAATTTTGTCCTCAAGGGTTGTCACTGGAAGGATTCTCTGATGCTTTGGGCTATCCATAGGGAGACCACTTCTCTTGGGGCTTGGAACACTTGGAATCTAAGGCCAGCTTCTTGACAAGGCATTTGTGGGAACATGTGGTAAAGGATTCCTTTCCACCTATTTCATTATGTACTATGCCCACTTATGACAAGGACAGTCCATCTTGCCTCTTACTACTGTTGTGCTCTAAGAACACATGAAAATATATAGCAAAAGGAATCTCAGGTCCAGGAAAAAGTGATAATTAATAGTGGAAAAACTTAGTTTTATATTGATATTAATTTGAAGATTAATCAAAAGTGTGATTCTTTATTAAGTGGAAATGGAATTTGAATGAACTGCTTCTGGTTGATTAAGCAGACTTGTCTTCTTATTGATTATTAGTATTAATGACATAAGTTAAAATTGGAGGTCAATTGGTTGTCCAATTGGTTGTCCAGAGATGATATTTAGGATGATGGTAAGTAGACCACAGGGCAATTATAGCAGTCTCACCCTACTGTACTGGCCTTCTCAAGGCAGTTAGTGCCCACTCAAGCCCTCATCTTATTTCCGTTTGATGAATTGATAAAAGCAATTCCATGAGTACATCACAGCAGTACTTCAGTTTTATTCATATACTATTTCCTAGATTCCTATCATGTGCCAATGTACCATTTCTTATTTTTCCCTTATATAGTCTATTCAGTATAAACATTTCTGGATTAGACTTTAGACTTTCATCAAAAAAACATAGAAATTTTATTTCTTTTCTGCTGATAGAATTAATAATGTAAGTTGTAAAAACTTGGAAAATACAAAAACCCATAATGAAATTAATGGTCACCTGTATTCTCACATCCAGGAGTTAATGCCCTAAATATATTATTTTATTTCCTTATAAACTTTTACACACCTATGTATTTTAACATAGATGAATAAAGTATAAAAAGTTTTATAAGTGGTATTTTTGAATTTGAATTTTGTTCTTAAAAATATAAAAAATGTATAATCCTCAAATACTAATTCTGCAACTCTTATTCACTAAGTTTCTTTTTTACCTATGGTATATCTACATGATTATAATTAGTGTATACACAATATTTTGTGATTTTTAAATTAATGCTCTTTCATTTATACATTTTTAATATTTGTTAGCCTCCAAAATTATTACTTCTAATGAGTACATTATTCCATCCTATTGATATTCAAGGGAAGATTTGTAAAGATTACACTGACCCTCTGGAAATGTGCTTCCCTTCTTTTGCATATCTTAAGTCTTATAAGGCCTTTTTTTGGAGACAGGATAATAACAAAATTCTCTTAGAGATATTTTGAGGAATCTATTCTTAGAAAGTTTGGAAAGAGAAAGAGTCACCTGTGAAAGTGACAGAATACTATGAAAAGGCAGAGTTTTCGATTATTTCATTATTTGATGGTTCTGTTTTTCAAGTAAAACATTTTTTCCTGGAGTTTTTATCATCCAAACTACATAGATGGAGAATAAAAGTATTGTGACTAAATTCATTTTACTAGGTCTTACACAGAACTCAAAGATGCAGAAAGTAGTGTTTGTAGTATTTTTGGTTCTATACATGATAACACTGTAAGGCAACCTGCTTATTGTTGTTACTGTTACCACCAGTCCAGCTCTGAACTCCCTCAAGTACTTCTTCCTGACATACTTTTCTTTGATAGACACAATTTATTCTTCTTCTTCTGCTCCTTAAACTGATTATAGATTCCCTTCATGAGAAGAAAATTATCTCCTTCAATGGGTGTATGGCCCAGGCCTATGCAGAACACATCTTCAGTGTTACTGAGATCATTCCGCTCACAGTGATGGCCTATGACCGCTATGTTGCCATCTGAAACCCCCTGCACTACACAACCATCATGAGCCACAAGCTCCTGTTGTGAGTAGCCTGTACTGGGGTAATTTTCCATGCAACCATTCAGATTCTATTAACAGACAGGCTGCCCTTTTGTGGCCCCAATGTCATACACCACTTCATGTGTGACCTGTACCCTTTGTTAAAACTTGTCTGCATCGGCACTCATATCCTTAGTCTTTTTGTTCCTTCCTGTCAACAGAGGGTTTATCTGTTTGTTAAACTTATTCCTCTTGATGGCATCCTATGTGGTCATCTTTTGTTCTCTAAGGACCTATAGCTTGGAGGGGAGGCACAAAGCCCTTTCCACTTGTGTCTCACACATCACGGTAGCTGTCTTATTCTTTGTGCCCTGCATATTTGTATATATGCGTTCAGTGACCACTTTGCCCATAAATAAAGCTGTGGCTATCTTTTATACTATGGTGGCCCCTATGTTAAATCCCTTAATATATACCCTCAGAAATACTGAGATTAAAACTTCCCTGATGAAGCTCTGGAGCAAAAAAGTGACTTCATATGATGATTAAATAGTCACTGAGCATTATTGAGAGAGGTAATATAAGTCGTCTAGTTCAACCTTCTTGATCTTTAGATGAAGACCTTGAATTTAACAAGGGTTGAGGTAATACTTGTAGCTAGCCAGTCAAGCACAGGTCTATAGGTTGGGCTGGAATCTAGACTTACTATCTCCCATCCCACACTCTTGTGCTTTACTCTTTCTCAATGAATAAATATTTATTGCTTTTCTGGAAACCTGAAATGTCTCTAAAAGGGAAAAGATATGAACTTAGAATGTTGGATTAATATTAGTATTTTGATGTAACATTGAGATGTTCGTTACTACTGATTATTTGAAAATAACATGCTTATGGTATTCCTTTATTTTGGGTCTGGCTTCCATGTAAATTATTTCAGGAATTTTCTTGTTCATTTAGTGTTGGTTGTATAGTAAGGCTGACATTGTTTAGATGTCTTCCCTATTATGTCAGTCAGGGTCCAATCAGAAGACAGACTGCACAGTAATTTGAACATGGAAAGTTTACATACAATTACTAAATATATAAGGGGATTGACCATAAAGGAATACAAAAAATTCTAAGGAATGCCCTGGGGCCAAGAAAATTATCCAAGGAAAAACACTTAGGTGGGTTCCTTTTTTCAATGCTGGGTTCTGAGGTGTGGTTGGAGCTCAATGTGTGGTGAAGTTCACTGGGTTTCCTTGGACCACACTAGTCCAGACCAAGGCTGGAAGGCAAGGAAACATGTCTGGGATTGGCAATCTGGGAGCTTCCAAATGGAATGCTGGTAGACCAAGGATGTTAAACAAGGAATATCAGGTTGGATTGGCAAGCAAGAAAACACACCTTTGGGGTCCAGGTGAGACAAGGCTGGCAGAAAACACCCCACCAGACTGCTAATAAGCTGAGTTAGAAAACTGATAGCTGATGTAACTGTGAGGGTCACTAGAATATGCCTGCAGAGGTGTCACTGAAACTCAGTGGAAACCATCCATGAAGGTACAACTGAAAGCTGATTGCAGCTATACAGTTGGAACAAGATGAAAATCCACATGCTGCCTGCAGCTATACAGTTGGACCAAGATGAAAACATAAACATATTAAAAGCAGAAATGATGTCCTACTCAGTGCCTTATACAGATAAAGTTTAACATTGTGCCAGGTGAAAAGGAGATATACTCACAGAATCCAACTTCATTACCATAAGTAGACAATGAAGGGCATCTTTGATGTTGAGAGTCAATAAATTGATAACTGGAACAATACATTATCCTTATTCTTACAACCTATTTTACAGGTTATTGAGGCTCAGACATATGAATTGATTTTACCAAACCCCAAGTTAGTGGCAGAAATGAGATACGACCATGTAATTTCTGCTTACTACACATTCCCAAGCAAGAATTTGATTTCTTTGTTGGTAGCAAGTAGCTATAATCATTTTTCTTCATCACCACTAAAATTTAATAAAATAAGTGTAAATTATTGAATGATTCTATATAATCTCTTTTGTGATGAGTCATATAATTTTACCAACTTTTAGTGTACACTCTGGTATCTTATTAATCCATTCAATTCCAATGGTTCAGTAAGTGTAGGACTCTTCAAAGTACAAAAGGTCTAGTCTTCTTTCCTCTATGAAAAGTGTTTTATGATGATTGTATGTAGGCTGGAGCTCTGGGATTTAAGAGTTTGACCATAGATTAAGGACAGGAATGACTATAGAAGTGAGAAGCTATGTAAAAATCTGAAAGTGGATAGCATCCAGAGATAAATCTAGAATTGAAATCCTAAAATGAATGAAGACTCAATCTGGCAGAAAGGCAAAATCCATGCATAAGGCAACAGCACAGATGCCTGACATCAAGGAAACCAAGATATTTAAGAGTGATGGGTAGAAAGATGAGCCTGGAGAAATTCACAGGGCACAGCTGTAGAGTGCCTTTGGACTCATTCTACCTTTCTGAGGAAATCAATAGTGGTGCCTAGTCAGTTTGGACAGAAAGGAGGACAATGAAATTAGCTACAAACCTTCATAAAGATTCCCAATGATTTCAGAGATGATGATTAGGGAACCAGCATTAATAATGATATACCATATTTCATTTTTTGTTATTTTCACCTTGTTAATGTGATTTCATTTCCCTTAATTAGAGGGCAAATTGCAATTCTCATATAAAAAAAAATATTTGAAACTGTTAAGTCATCAAGGATATCTCACTTCCAACTCCCATTTGCATCCCTGCATTCATGTTCCTCAGATCACTCTGATTCCACTTTTCACTTCTTGCTGTAAGTTTTAATTCTTTATCTAGTGGCTAATTATGACCATCAACTGTTGCAAATATGCCAAACTATAACTTCTGCTTTTCATAAACATTGAATATATGAAGTCACTTTTAACTTATAAAAGCCAAATACATATTAAATATAATGGTGTCATATAACTTTTATTCTAATATAAAATGAAAATAGATTTTTGATATGTGAAATTACCTGCATTGCATTTTAGTATATTTCTACATTCAATCTTGTTTGTGCACACATTTCTATATATAATCATAATTTTCATATTTGTATTTGAAAGGACAATCATACCATAATATCAATATGCTTAAATTGCTTAACTGATTTCTTGGCCCTTGAGTTTGAGTTTCTTATTATCCTATGCAAAACTGAAGGGAGAAATAGTTGTCTCTATAATATTAGTTGGAGACTTAAATACACCACTCTCAGTATTACCTAGAATATCTAGACAGAGTATAAATAGGAAAGAGAGAGCTTGAATAATATGATAAATCAACTATACCTAACAGATATTTAGAAAGCATTACACCCCAAAACAGCAGCATATGCATTTTTCTCATGTGCTCACAGATCCTTTTCCAGGAAAGATCATATGTTGGGTCACAAGACAGGTCTCAATAAATTTTGAAAGATCAAAATTATACAAGGCACATTCTATAATCATAATAGAATGAAGCTGGAAATCAATAACAGGTGGAAAAAGGGAACATTCACAAATATATGGAAATTAAACAACACATTCTTAAATAATCAGTGGGTCAAAGAAGAGGTTACAAGACAAATCAGTATATATCTCAAGACAAATGAAAATGAGAACACAAATGAAAATGAGAACATATCAAGACATGAGATAGAGTGAAGGCAGTGCTGAGAGGGAAATTTATAGCACTAAATATTTACATTAAAGGAGAAGAAAGAACTAAAATTGAAGACCTAAGTGCACAATTGGAGGAATTAGAAAAAGAAGAGCAAAGTAATTGCAAAGCAAACAGAAGGAAAGAAATAAGTAAGATTAGAGCAGAAATAAATGAAAATGAGAAAATAAAACAATAGAGAGAATAAACAAAACCAAAAATTGGTTCTTTGACAAGATCAGCAAAATTGAGAAACCCTTAGCTAGACTGACAAAGAAAAAAAAGAGAGAAGATGCAAATAAATAACGCCAGAAATGAGAGGGGAAACTTTACCATTGACCTCACATAAATAAAACAGATCATAAGAGGATATTATAAACAATTGTACACCAACAAACCAGACAAAGTAGACAAAATAGACAAATATCTGAAAACACATGAACAACTTACACTGACTCTAGAGAAATAGAATACCTCAACAAACTAATCACCTGACCCATGCCTCTATGACATATGAATATGTTCAAGTAATCATAGGTTGTTGTCTTGGTGGGTGCAGACCCACATAATAACCAAAAGAATATAATATTCCCAACCTTGGAAGTCCTGCTACATTCTTTAATAGAGAGGCAAGAATCCCCTCAGTACATGGGCAGTGCCTAGCGAAAGAGGACAGACCAATATGCCAGGAACTTAATATTGATGGTTGTACTTATGAATCTAGTTCTGGTGAAATTGAAGTTTAGCCTATTATTACATATTACCTAAGAGTTACCTCCTGAAACACTCCTTGTTGTTCCAATGTGGCCTCTCTTTATTACAAACTCAGCATATAAATGTACTACCTTCCCCGCGGTGTGGGACATGACTCCCAGGGATAAACCTCCCTGGCATGGAGGGATTATTACCAAGTACCAACTAGTGATGCATTTGGAAAAAGACCTTGATCAAAGAGGGAAATATTAAATACAAATGAGTTTTTATGGCTAAGAGATTTCAAAGTGAGTCAGGAGGTCATTCCAGAAGTTTTGCTTATGCATATCCTAGGAGGATCTCTTGACTACCATAGTAAATAATGCCTGAAGTAAGGGGGTTCCAGAGGGCTCTAGAAACTTCAAGACACTATAGGTAGGGCAGAAAATCTCAAGAATTTGGCACCCTGTCAGTGGGCCTTACCTTGGAATATATGTTCCCAAATGTAGCAGAGTTTGAAACATTTAAAATTTCCCTACACATGGCTCAACTGCCCCCTTTTATTTAAACTTCCTTTTAGAACTATATTATTTAAATATATGTCCAGAGACTTAAATCTTTTGTCTGTTCATATGCCAGTTGAGCTCTGAATCTCAGTACAGCTACAACACCTAATTTCCAGTTCATTGGACTCACCCATGGCAAATAACCAAAGTATGATGATGGACAATGCCAATCCTAAAAACAAAGAGTATCTAAAAGTGTAATCAAGACAGTTCCATCAATCTGCCCCATGGGATCTAAGCCCACTTCAATCTGAAGCAGAGTGGGCATCAACATCCCCAAACCCTCAAGTTTGAGGAATGAACAAATATAAGGTGAAATGCATCTAGGGACTAAAGTAGACAAATTATTATTCTTTCAATGGAAGAACTTGTAACTGATATAAAGGCAGTGGCCAAGAGAAGTTCTGAAGGGAGGGAGAAGGAAGAATTGGTATAACATGGGGAATTTTTGAGACACTGTAATGGTCCTGCATGTCCATTATACATTCTAACAAACTTATAAAACTAGAAGGAAACTTCCTCAACATGGTAAAAAGCATATATGAAAAACTCACAGCTAATGTCATACTCAATGGTGAAAAGCTAAGATACGGAAAAAGACAAGGATGCCCACAGTCACCACTCTTATTTAACACTGTATTAAAACGTACTTGCTCAAACACTTAGGCAAGAAAAAGAAGTAAAAGGCATTCAGATTAGAAAGTTAGAAGTAAAACTTTCACTATTGCATATGGCATGATCCTATACATGGAAGGTCCTGAAAAATCTACAACAAAGCTTCTAGAGCTGAGAAACGATTTCAGTAATGTGGTGGAATATACAATTAACATGCAAAAATTAGTAACATTTCTGTACACTAATAATGAACAATCTGAGGAAAAAATCAAGAAAAAATTTCATTTACAATAGCAAGCAAAAGAATCAAATATCTAAGAATAAATTTAACTAAGGATGTAAAGGACTTGTAAAGAGAAAATTACACAATATTGTTAAAGGAACAGAAAGACCTAAGTAAATGGGAGATTATTCCATGTTCATGGAGTGAAAGAATAAATATTAAAATATATATCCTACCCAAAATGATTTACAATTTCAACACAATACCAATAAAAATTCCAACAGCAATTTTTACTGAACTGAAAAAGTCAATTATCAAATTTATTTAGAACAGTAAGAGGCCCCAAATAGCCAAAAACAACTTGAAAAGGGAAAACAAAATTCGAGGAATCATACTACCTGACTTTAGAGCATATGACAAAGCTACAGTGGTCAAAATGAATGGTATTGGTGCATGGATAGGTATAGTGACCTGTGGAACTGAAGTGAGAGTTCAGATATAGACAAGTGCATATTCAGCCAACTGATATTTGACAAGACCACCAAACCCACTCAACTAGGATAGAGCAATGTCTTCAATAAACAGGGTATTGAGAACTGTATATCCATATCCAAAAGCAGGAGAAATGAAAAAAAAAAAACATAAATGCTGTTTTCTCAAAATTAAAATCATTTGTATTTCAAAGGATTTTGTTAGAAAAGTGAAAAAGCAGCGCACATAAAGGGAGAAAATATTTGGGAACCACTTATCTGATAAGGGCCGAATATCCAGCATATGTAAAGAAATCTTACATCTTGAAAATAAAAAGACAAACAACCCATTTTGAAAAATGAGTAAGAGATTTGGAATAGAAAATTTCCAAAGAGGAAATACAAATGGCTAAAAAGCACATGAAAAGATGTTCATCATCAATAGCTATTAGGGAAATGAAAATCAAAAGTATGAGACAATATCTTATACCTATTAGACTGGTTCCTATAAAATAAAAAGGAAAAGAAAACTACAATTGTTGGATAAGATATGGAGGAATAAGAACACTCATCCTCTGCAGTTGGGAATGTAGAAAGTAGCAGCCACTGTGGAGGATGGTTTTGTGGTTCCCGAGGAAGCTAAGTATAGAATTGCCATATAATCCAGCAATCCCACTACTATGAATATACCCAGAAGAACTGAAAGCAGAGAGGTGAAAATACATATATGTACACCAATGTTCCTCATGACATTATTCACAATTGCCAAAAGCTGTAAGCAACCCAAATGCCCATCAATGGATGAATGGGTAAACAAAATATGGTATATAGATATGATGGAATATTATCCAGCTGAAAGAAAGAATGCAGTATTGACACATGCAATAAAATGGATGAATCTTGAAGATCTTATGTTCAGTGAAGTAAGCCAGTCACTATAGGGTGAATATTTCATGATCTCACTGATATGAAGTAAGGATATTGAACAGATTCACAGAGGTAGAGTCTGGAAAATGGGTTACCATTGCATAAAGAGTAAGTAGAGAAGGATGAGCTGATGTTCAATCTGGGTAGAATCTATGTAAAGTGGATGGAGGAGGTTTGGCAGTGAATGGGGGTGATGGTGGTCTAGCAATATGAATGATGTTGATGATGCAGGAGTGTGAGTGTTACCTGGGTTGTGAAAGTGGGTTAGGCTATCCATAAAGCTTGGGGGAGGGTTGGAGGAAGGAACAGATGAACTCTGGGAAGGTAGAGGCCTCTGGTTGAGAATACAATCGTAGGAGTGCTTTTTGGCAACTACAGCAAGGGAGGGTCACTGTTACAGGATGTGGGTGATAGTGGGATGTGTGGGCAAGGATGCACCTGAGGTATGCCACTATGGAATATCAATGTATTCATCTGGTCATAGGGTGTTATCTCAGTGGGTAGAGACCCACAAGTTAACCAACAAAATATTAAATTCCCACCCTAGGGAGTCCTGTTATGTTCTCTCACAGAGTGACAAGAATTTCTAGATTGCATAAGTAGTGCCTAATAAAAGAAAACAGTCCAAAGTGCAAAGCCTTCAATATTAATGTTGTACCCATGAACTTATCAACCTCATCTTGTAAAATTTAAACTAGCCTAATAATATCTATTGCTTAAGAGTTAGCTCCTGAAATCCTCCTTGTTACTCAAATGTGACCTCTTTCTAAGCCAAACTCAGCAAATAAATTCACTACCTTCCCTCCGGTATGGGACATGACTCCTGGGGACAAGCTTTCCTGGCACCAAGGAATTATTACCAAACATCAACCAGTGATGCACTTGGAAAAAAGACCTTGGCTGAAGTGGGGTGGGGAGGAAATTAAATAGAAAGGAGTTTTTACAGTTAATAGATATCAAAACGATTTGGGAGTCATTCCAGAGGTTAGACTTATGCATATCTCAGGAGGATCTCATTAACTGCCACAGTAAACAAAGTCTCAAACAGGGGTGCTCACAAGGGCGCTAGAGACATCTAGACACTATAGGCAATACATACAACCCCCATAAAATCAGGACTCCATTGGTGGGCCTTCCCTTGTATAAATGATAGCTTATTTTCCCACTGTCATGAGTTAGGTAAGCTCATTTATAATTTACCTACACAAGATTCTCTACCTCTGTAATTTGAATCTATAATTAGCACTATACCCATTAAATATAAGTCTCAGAGACTTAAATCTTTTGTCTGTTCATGTGCCGGTTGAGCCATGAATCTTAGCAGAGTTGCAGCCAACACCTACTCTTCACTTCAGACTTGCCCAGGACAAGTAACAAAATGAAGATGATGGACAACACCCATCCCAAAAACAAAGAATATCTATAACTGAAAGCACAACAGTTCCTTCAGTCTGCCCCATAAGGTTTAAGCCCACTCTCATTCTGAAGCAGAGCAGGTATCTTCATCCTAAAATCCTCATGACTGAGGAATGGAAAAACTTAAGGGGATATGCAACAATGGACCAAAGTAGACCTATTATTATTGTAGTAGCAGAAGAACTTGTAACATTAATATAAAGATAATGGTTACCAGATACTCTGAGGGGAGGAGGAGGGAAAATTAAGTGGAATATAGGGCATTGGAATTATTCTTCATGATTTTTCAATGACAGATACAGTCCATTACACATTTTGTCAAAACTTATAAAATTGTATGGTGCAAAGAGTAAACTATAATGCAAATTATTGACCATGGTTAGTAGAAATACTTAGATATTTTTTTCACCAATTGTAGCAAATATCCACACTAATGTTAGATATTATTAATTGTGGAAAATGTGAAAGGGGAGGGATGGGGTATATGGATATCCCCTATATTGTCAATGTAACTTTTCTGTAACCTAAAATTTCTTTAAAAATAAAGTTAAAAACAAGACAAGCACCCCAATTTATAAATGGCAAAGGACATGAGCAGAAATTTTTCCAAAGTAGAAATTAAAATGGTCAAAAAGCACATGAAAAGTTGGTCAACATCACTAGCTATTAGGGATATGCAAATTAAAACTACAATGAGATATCATTTCACTTACAGAATGACCATTATTTTTTTAAAAAAGAACAGGAAACTACAGTGCTTGAGAGGTGTCTGAGAAATAGGAACACTCCTTCATGATTGGTGGAATGTAAAATGGTGCAGTGTCTGTGGAAGATAGTTTGGCTGTTCCTCAGGAAGCTAAATTTAGAACTGCCATATGATCCCCCAATCACACCATTAGGAATATATTCAGAAATAATGAAAGCAAGGACACAGACCAACATTTGCTCACCAATGTTCATAGCAGCATTATTCACAACTGCTAAAAATGGAAACAACCCAGGTGTCCATCAGTCTATGAATAGATAAGAAAAATGTATTATATACATATGATGGAATATTATTCAGCTGTAAGAATAAATGAACTTGGGATTCATATGATAACAAGGATGACCTTGGTTAAATTATGTTAAATGAAATAAGCCAGACACAAAAGGACAAATATTTTACGGTCTCACTATTATGAACTAAATATGATGAATAAACTCATTGAGTTAAAATATACAGTTTGGGTTACTAAGAGGTAGAATGTTGATTGAGAAGATGGAGCTAATTAAATAAAATATTTAATTAAGGGGATTATAAGTGTAGGAAAATGGTTACAGTTGATGTTAACACATTATAAACATGATTGTGGCTGAAAAGGGTGACATACAGACTTTAGTTATGAGTAATATTGAAATATTTTTACAGCAATGACAAAGAAGTTATTATATCAAGGCTACAGGTCAATAATGGGGGTTATAATTGGTATGGGATTTTTCTTTTGGATTAATGAAAGCATTCTGAAATAGACTGAGCCAATGACAGAACAATTCTGTGATGACAATGAGAGCCACTCTGTGTACTCTTTGGAAGGACTGAACAAAGCAGTGGGCTATATAAAACAATGAACCCTGAGGTAAATGATGGACTCTGGTTAACATATTAGAATATTCTCTCATGAACTATAACAAATATACAGTACTAATATATGGTGTTACTAATAGGTTGTTTTGTGGAAAAACACACCAAATATAAGCTATGGGTTATAGATTGCAGTAATATTATGACTATATTCTTACATCATTTTTAACAAATGTGTCACAACAATGGGAATACTGTATGGTATGCATTATTGTGTTGTTAATGCACAACTTCTCAAATTATTAAAAGAAAAAAAATTATCCAGGGTTATCCAGCTAGTTTGTGACAGAATCAGAATTTGAATGCAGATCTCTCTTAACTATTACTCCTCACTTTCTCCCTAAGAACTTACAATATCCTCAGATCAGAATGAATAAAGGGACTATTCAGAAGCAAGTGGAAGATTACCCTTCTCATGACCAATGCAATATGAACATTTCAGCTAAAATATGTTGAGATTTACATAAAAATAAATGTTTAGAAAACCATTTTAAAATGTGGCCATGTGACAGAAACAAAAAATTTACATTCTTTGGGGAGTCTGTAGGGCTTCATATAATTTTTGGATCAAACTCATAACACTTGAATGGTCCTTAAATGTCATGCCACCAAAATTATATTTTAAGGGGTTTATCAGGTTGTGTCTGGCAGAAGCAAATTCAAAGTTTATACCAAGGGTTAAATCAGGCCTCAAAGAACACCCACAGATAAAGTTAAAGTTAAAAGAAATTATAATTTAAAAATCACCAAAAACA
>JAQZBX010053583.1:0-18848 GCA_029593785.1 Cabassous unicinctus | reverse complement strand
TGGGGTGGGGTGGGTTGGGGTGGGGGGAAATAAACAAATAAAACAAATCTTAAAAATAACCACAACACATCTGAATATGACCATCCCAGAATCTTTTAGTCAGTAGCTTTGTGAGGATGTGTGGCATGGTTTTCTTTGATCTATCACCAATACCCTGTACACATAGTAGGCACTTGACAAATTTGTGTGACAGTTGTATGAACCACCTGAGGAGTCTGAATGTTCCACGAGAGTGTGTGCACAACTCAGTTTTAGTTGGCCTTTGTCCAGAATCCCTCTCCATTATAAGCTATACATAGTCATAAGTCCAATTTCCTAGTTTGTTTACTAGAAACACAGCTGCTGCTTCTGGAGCTAAAGTCTCAGAATGAGGTGGATCTTTCTTAGTCTACCAGAAGAGTGATAGTGTACCATGGACAATGAGTGGTCACCCTGGTCTACCTGATTTTATTGGCCTGGGGACTGTGGCCAGGTAAGGCTCTTTTGGTCCATGTATAGCCCACACTTACAAGTGATTTATAAGGATGGTTTTAGTAAAACTAGTATGGCATTTCATTTGTTTGATACCTTCGTTCCTCATCTGTAAAATCTGATGTTAGACTAAATGATCTTGATGATTCTTTTCAGCTCTGATATTCTATTAGTCTAGGCATCATTTAGAAACATGTTTATTTCATATATGCATTCATTTATTATTTTACTCTATCAAGCATTTATTCAGCATCTAGCCATGACACACTCTCTGTTAAGAAAGCTGGGAGTATAAAATGGAATAATTCACATGTAAACAAATGAACACAGTAAAATGTTATATGATAAAGGTATGTTAACACTTAGCACAATATTTTCATGAAAATTTCATTAATGTTCCAGTCAATAATTATGGTGACTATGTTGATTTTATATTCAATATCCCTTCTAATATCCTTCTAGTGTGCCTTTCTTTATCACAGTGATTGGAAAGCTAAAAACCGCATGTCTCTGACTTCTGTGCAGTTAAGTTTCTAGATATGAATTAGATTCTACCAAAAAAGATGTTCTTGTTTGAGATTTGGAAAATGGAAGCATGATGTCTTCTTTCTTCTTATTGTTTCAGTTGTTAGTGCAGGCAAGTAGGGTCAAGGAGACATTCAATTTCTGCAGCTATGTTCTAGTCATAACTTTTTGTGGGGATTGAGAAGCAGATTGGTTGTAGCTTCATTGTATCTGTGTTGAAACTATGGTGGCATGTTCTTAAACTCAACAGTTGTAAATTAGTCTCTTGATTTTCCACTTACCTGTGCATAGTAGCACAGGGAGCTACTCTCCTAGAAAGCCAGCTTGCAAGGTAAGGGTTCATTCCTGGATGCCTAGCCTGGAATTATATCTCCAGCTATCCAATGATTTTTAAAAAATACATAGTTCACTGTATTGAATCCTGTATTAAATCTGTTTAAATGGATACAATATTTTCTGTTTCCTGCAAATGAATCCTAATAGCTATGGTTATTAATTCCATAAATACTTATTTAAAGTGTAGTCTTTGTTAAATTTGTTGTAGATGCTTAGAATATTTTAGTGAATAAATCAGACATGATCCCTATTCTCACGGAACTTCCATTAATTTGATGAATACATGTGTATGGAGTATAGTAGAGTTGTAAATGAGGATGTAGTCAATGCTACCTTGAGGCAATCAGGAAGTGTGCGTGAGGGGTGACTCTTGAGCTGGATTAAGTGGATGTCCACCAGGGAGACAACATGGGAACAGAAATTCCAAACAGAGAGCAGAATAAGCAAGTAATGCTCATTCTGGAAGTATGAAATAGCAAGTGATATCAGGGTGAACCCAAAAAGGTTCATTATGAATGGCTGGGGTAGAGGGTGCTAAGGGAGCAAAGTAAGAGATAAGGCTAAAAGGGAGGCAGGTGCTAGACCACAGAACTTCTTTTTGACTAAATAAAAGGACTTAAGTCTATAGGCAACAGAATAAATATGGTGGAATAACATAATTCAAACTGTGGTTTGCATAGATCATTAGAACAAATGTAGGCGGTGGAAAGAAGAGAAACTCGAGGAACTGATCTTGAAACTATTGCAATGATCAAGGCAAGAGAAGATGAGGGGCTTAACAAAGGCAGTGGCAATGGGGATGGAGAGAAGAGGAGGAATTAAAAAGAAATGATAAAAAGTTCAAATCCACAGATCTTAATGATTAGATTGGATATGGGGATAATGCAGAAAGAGATTTCCATCTTGAAGGGATGGGTGATTATGGGGACTTTAACTTTATGAGGATTAGAGCAGAAGGGCCAGTTTGAGGGGTGGTGAGGAAATGATGAATTTATTTTGGACCAAGGTTCATTGGTTTCTTTCTTTTCCTCCCTCCCTCTCTGCCTCCCTCCCTCCCTCTCTCCCTCCCTCCCTCCCTCCCTCCCTCCCTTCCTCCCTCCTTTCATCCTTTCCTTTCTTACTTCATATCTTTCCTTCTTATGATTTTACTCCCAATTTTCTTTTTGCTTTAACTTGTTCACAGACTGTCCATGATATGAAAAAGCTCTTACAACTCCACAACAAGGTAACTCAAATCTCAGTTTCCTCATTTCATTTGTCCTACCTGCTTTATAGACTTAATTTGAAGATAGCATATTTCAAAAAATACAACTTTATTTAAGAGGTGATGATATGGATGATGATGAAGACACATTTTGTCCTTTATATGCTAAAGGATTGCTGGACTATTTACATGTTTCTAATACAGGCCAGGAGAACAGAATTCTGTTCACTTTGAATGCATGATGCTTTCTCTTCGGCTTCTTTTCCATCACATATGTTATTTAGTCACTGACCAAATGGAGTTAAAGTTTAAGGAATGAGAGAACAAAATTCTACTTAGCTTTGAGCAAACTATCATAGTTATAGGTCAAATACTTAATCTATAGTAAATGTAAGAAGATTTAAAAGAATGCTATTCCAACAGCTGATTAGAATAATGTCCCCTTTCTCTTCTTCCACAGATTCCCTCCTTTCTATCTATTACAGAAATAATATAGATAATAAAGTGTACCAAGGAAGGAAAAGCTGTGTGTGTGTCTTGTAGAGGGGTATGTGTTTATCTGTGTGTGTGCGCATGAACATGTGGGTTGGGAGAGGTGAGGGATTACCAAACTTGAAAGGGATTCTTGATATTAATCCAAAAAGAAGACAAAATTACATTCCACATCAACTAAGACATTTATATCCACAGGACCAACTGGATAAAATTAGAGCTAGAACTCAATAGACATTAAATAACAATAATAAAATAATTGGAGACTTTAGATTTTAATGAGAGGTCATTAGTTGCTCTTTCTATCAATATAATGGGCTATAAAGATGAGCTCTTGCCCAGTTATAGTTATTAAAGACTGCTTTTTCGCCCCCTAAAAATACAATGCCTGCAGATGCTCTATTGAGCCTCCAATTTGGTTCATGACATTCTGTCACCTTCGTGACTGGGACAGCCATCTCAGGGAGATTCTAAGATCTAGGACTGACCCGGGCTTGCCATTTCATATTTTGAAGATTTGTCTTCTTATCGCTTTTCTATAAATGTCAAAGAATATTTACTGAGATGAGTGCCACTTTTTTTTTTAATATTTCCATTTTATATATAGTAAGTGGACAAAACTATTTTGATTGGTGACCAGCAGTAAATACAATTAGATGTTTAACTCACAAACTTGCAGTCTAGGTCAAGTCTGTGCTGGCTGAAACACATCTGAATAAGTGCATGAACAGACAAAAATGCTTTAGAGAGGGAGGGCACAATGGAAAGGGGTTTGGAAAATATGTTATAGGGAAAAAAATTAAAGCCCAGGTCATGAACTCAAGAGCCTATGTGAACTAAGCAAGCAATGAATGTGAGCCAGGCAGTCTAGGTATAAAGAATGGTTTTCACCTCTTTAAAGAATTATTCTCTCTCTCATTTTTCTTGAAAATGCTGACTTCTCAGTACATTTTTCTTCATCCAACATTTGATAGATAAGTGAGTCCAAGAAATATTTAATTTTCCTCCTATGAAAAATAAAAGTGTGAGGAGAACAATGAGTCTTTGAGAAGGCCCAGAGCAGTAGCTACTTGGCTGATTGATGCTTCATAGGCAAAGTGCTCCCAGGAAGTATTGTTACCCAGAGAAGATGAGAATCTAAAATTTTTTGTAAAAATATCCCAACTTTAAAATATTATCAACATTTTAATTAAACAACAGTTCTGTGAAGACCATTATTGGGCAGATGAAGCAAATCATATCTGTGGGACAAGCCTGTCCATAGACAATGACATATCTGAGAACTGGCCTATCAAAAAAAAGATTTGGAGCTAGAGGTGTTAAGGAAGGCCTGCCAAAATGGAGTAGACTCATCTGGATCACTTTAGAAGAGAGAAGCAGACCAATGGATTAAAGTTATCTGTAGTAGTTTGAATTGTGTATCCAAATTTAGACATGTCTTTAATCTTCATCCGTATTCTTGTGGGTATGAACCCACTGAAAACAGGAACTCTTGAAGGTGGTATTTTTAGTTCAGGTGTAGCCAACTGAAATCAGGGTGGGCCTTAATCTGGATTACTGCCTTAAGAAGAGAAGAAACTGAAAGCCAGGATCATAAAGTCCCAAGAGGTGAAGGGGGCTGTGAGGTTAGAAGCTGGAAGTCAATAGAATCTGGAAATGAAAGGCGAGGACATCTCTTTGCAGTAAGACTGTCTGGGTTTAAATGGAAACTTTATCATTATTAACTTTGTAACCTTGAACAAGTTTCTTAAGGTCTATGAGACTGTTCCTAATCTGTAAAATGGATTTGATAATAGCACTTCTTTCATAGTGTTATTAGGTAGATTATATTAAAAAATACATATAAGATGCCTAAAACATGCTAAATGCTTGATAAACATCAGTGAGTGGTGATATTAATAAAGTAGCAGAAGCAACTATAGAAATCACAGTAGTTAGTCATGTGGGTGGTAGGTGATAGAAGCATAAATTCTATGAGAACAGGGGCTCATATTGTCTGTCTTAATCTTCATTGTTTTCCCAGTGCTAGCCCATTAGTTGGCTGAAATTACAGTGTTTAAATAAATGAAGGAAAGTTCAATAGAGACCCTTTATAAGGGGAGAATATTGAGAATAATCATGGTGTGTTAGGTTTTAAAATATGTAAATAGCTTAAGTTTGAACTGTACTTTAGTGGATTCTTCTACTAAATCCTGAATAATATATTTCAAAACTTTGAAAATCTTTATTTTCGTGGATATCAAGGAAAAATCTTATGTGAAAACTAGTTGACAAATATAAGAGCCTCCCTTCAGCCCTTTGGTGAGAGTGACCCAGCTGGGCTCACTCACTCATAATAATAAGTAGGGATCAAGAGTACGTCTTCACAAAATAAAATATGACAAGCATGATACTTGTGTATAGCCCAGGAAGGCCTACCAACTGATCAGAATGGACACCCAACCAATCAGAATACATGTCATCCATGAACATCCAGTAGAGCCAAACTGATGGGCAATGGTTGTATGTTGATCCTGCAAATCTGATGCCTAGCCCTTTGGGTCACTCACTCATAAAATAGCTGTAATTATAAGTGTTAGGTCCTCGAATGTCAAGACTTTACTGTTTAATCAACATATTTATGTGATTATAGGGTTCTATGCTAACACTTTAAATGTAATGCCCCATGCACACAGTATCACTATAGATTTTTTCTGTGGGCAGGTTTGAGGGATGAACTAGTGCCCTTGCTAAATAGCTGTTCCAAGATCTGAAAATTCAGACTGTTTTGCTTGGGGCACACTCACTGTCCTTTCTTGGGGTTCTCCATGTCCAGTCCAAGGGACACTGATTTTGAAGAGCAGGGTCTTCTATTTCCCTCAGCAGGTCCAGAGTGTCCTGTACCTTTTTAACTACTTTGTTAGGACTTAAATCAACACTCTAATTATAGGCTAGAGGAAAGAACATTAGAAACCAATGCCAAGATCACATGGGGAAAGGTGCTTCTTTTCAAGAGCTCAGCGAGTTATATAAACTGCTCAGAAATGCAGGCTTCACTAATGCTGAGGCACATGCAGCAGATGAGAGCATCTCCCCTCCCTCTGCCCACCCTTAACATTTGGGTTATACCAAATTTTATTTTGGAAAGCCAGCAGGATATATATAGGCAACATATAGAGAAAGAGATCTGTGGCAACAGAAGAGTTAAACTGTACAATTCTTATCACTAACAGATGATTCATTTGGGGCCATTAACATCATTTGAGATATTATCAGCATATGCTTTCTGTTTACCAAAATCTTCACCTATTGGACTCATGGTTTATGTTGCAGAAAGAACTAGACACAGAATTAAGGGGTGTTTAACATTCTCTATTTTGAAAATAAATTGGGGTTTTAGAAAATTGAAAAAGAAGTTTTGGAAGATTTCATGTACAGATCTCCTACATCAAAATCACCTGATGGGCTTGTTAAAATGCAGACTCAAAGGCCTCATACAAGCGCTACAAAACCTGGATATCTGGAGGTAGTACTCAACTCTGCATTTTAAACAAATACCCCATCTTAAGCACATCAAAATTCAAGAGCCATGTACTAGAATCTGAGTTCCTTGAAACCACGTCCTACGCCTAGCATACTACTTAGCATATAATAAGTGCTCAATATGTTTGTTGAAAAATGTGACTTATTAATTAATGAGGTCCTGGGATGGATAAGTTGGATGGGAGGCAAATTAACCAAGGCTTTGCTTTTATCTTTCCTCCCACTGATCTTCAGTTGGCAGAACTGAAATAGTTGGAAAAATACAAGTCAAAACATTTTCCACAGTTCCCTTTAGTCTTCCAAATTTCCGTCAAGTCAGTAATCTTTAAGAGATGAAATTTGTCTTGAAGCAGTTCTATGCTGGCTAAAACTCAAAAGAACCTAAATGGCCCAGAGTTAAAGACTAAAACTCAGATAAACAAGAAAATATTCAATACCTAGTGACAAGTTGGGAGAATTGAGAGTGTGGAGGAAAGCAAGTAGAAGAAATGTGAGACAGAGAGGAGAGCGACAGAGAAGAGCATTTTGTCACAGGTGCGCAGAGGGGTATCCTATGTAAAGGAGTAGGACTGGCTCGCCCATGGAAGGAGTAGAAGAAAGGGTGTGTGGTATGACCTGAGTGTCATAAAACCTCAGAGACCCCAAATCATCTCTTCTACTAGCCTTTCTTGCTCAAAAACATACTATCAGAACACTTGACCAGAGATACCCATCCTAGATCCCACAAAACTGGAGCGTACTCAATTTAATATGAAATACTATATTCAGCCAAGTTTATTATATGCTATCTCAGAACCTTCACTCCGCCAACGGGCGTATTCCATGAGAAGACAACCAGGTGTTGCTTTGCTTGGTTACGAAGCATCAGGAAAGGGTAGGCCAAGAATGTTGATAAATCAGTAGAGTGGGGAAGTATCAGGCACCCTGAAACACAAGTTTGGCAGTAGTTGCCAACACCAATAATTCTTACTTCATAATTTTGCTGTTTTCATATGCAAACCACTTCTTTTACAAATAACATTGCAGACACACTTGAAAAGCAGCTTATGACACTGGACCAAGCCCCCTCTCTGTGCTCAATTGAGCAAACCTCTACCTGTGTGTCCCCTAAAAAAGGGGAATGGTGTCTCTTGCGGGGGGGAAGGTGTTGACAACAAATTCTACACAAGACAACAATGGCCAATAAAAAGAATTATCATGTGGTAAATGGGAAAAGATAATTTAATATAGATCCCTTTCCTATAGGGTGGCCTGTGTCGTCGTTGTTGTTTTCTCCCCACATTTCCTTTCCTTTGCGGAGCTCCACAGTTTGACTCCTCCCAGTCAGCATATACAAGAAGAGTGCCAAGAAAGTTTGACATTTTCCGTGAACTATAAAGTATCTAAAGAGACTGGAACATACCCCTGATGGGTCATCTCCTCCACATATACACAGAGTAGAATGCCAAATGCAGAAAGACCCAAGGGCGGGTCATGTTCAGAAGCAATCACTTAAAAGCTCTGTGGTTTTTGGAAAAAGAAAAGCCAAAAATTTATCTCTTTGAGCTCTGTGTTCCATCTGATCAAAGTCCAAGGACATGAACTGGATCATAAAACAATTACAACACCCCAGAACCAGAGGATGAGAGGGCTGGACAAACACTATCAGGAAACATGTGTGTGCTGATACCGCCACAAAGCCATCTTCCAGTCCTTATCTCTGGTCCATCCATCCATTGAGGGAAGGAGGAGGCAGAATGGAGTGTGGTCCTGCACATTCCACAGGCTCACACATAGCACACAAGTGTTTTCACTCCATCCACGGCATTGCCCAACCTTCCGCTAGTCTGGCCTGGCCTGGCCTCAGCCTCAGCAAACCCCCTATACCCTGTTTTCTAACCACTTTGACTCTGTACTTAAAACATTCATCTCCATAAGGAATGGCTTACTTACATGGTCCCAAACTCAGTTCAGAGGGAAAGAAGCAGAATTTTGTATATTTAAATAGATGTCATCATCCAAAGTCTTTCATGAAGACTCTTTCCTCAGTACAGCTCTTAATATTCACTCCTTTCCCAAAGGCTTCTTTTCTTTTTAATGTGATATGAGGAATTATCTATTGGGATGACCTAAGTTGTAATAAGGGGGCTACGAAAGACTTGGTTGCTTGGGTACCACTAAAGTTCATTAGAAAAGCTGGTGTTGAACTTTTGTCAAATTTTTCCCCTCAGAATCTATTGCTGAATGGGGGCAATGCCATGTCTTATGAGAAAACAACATGCAGTTTTAAAATTTAATTTCTTTGCAACAAATCTCAGTTGAGCTAGCTACTGTGCAAGCAACCGGAAGTAACATTTATTAAGCATCTACTACAGGCAAGAAACTTTTACAACCTTCATCATTTTATATTTTAAAACTGTTAGGGAGGTATTATCCCTACTTTATAGATAAAACACTGAGACTCTAATCGAGCAGTAAGTGGAGTGAGGATTTGGACGCAGGTCTGTGCCATTCATTCTTACTGCCGTAATTTGGGCCTCTCGTTAAGTCATTCTCATTGTACAGCATGTGCTCTTAACCCGTACTCTCTAATGACTTCTTATTTAGATTCCCTCCGAGGACTCACCGGCCCCACATGATAAAGTTCCTTCTTGACTTGACCCTGCCTGCCCCTCAAGCTTTATTGGGCACCATTCATCCAATCCAGATGCATATCCAACTACTTTTAGCTTTCTGAACAGAAAATGCTGCCTCATATCTCCACAGCTTTGAGCAGCAATAAGTCCTTTATTGTGGTTCCATATTCCTATATTTGTCTATAACATTCACTAGATTGTGAGTCTTCCAAGGAATCTTCCTGCTAACAGCATTCCCTGGTCCTCACATAATACCGGATGCTTAGTAGGACCTCAGTAAAATTTTATTGAACAAATGTATGATCCTATAGCATGGAACCCCAAGTACTAACTTCTAACAACTTATAAATTTCAAATGGATATTACATCATGCTTCATAACCATTGACTATTTACTTAGGTTCCTAACCCTGTTTTCCTATTTTGTCAATTCTGTCATAGGCCAGCAATCTCATTTAATGCTCATCTCATTATTTTTGTTTCTGTAGCTTAGATATACTTTCTGACATCCTTCCATCATATCCTGGGCTGCCCTTCCAGCTGCTTGGCACCTGCCATTTCAGTTCTTCACCCTTATTTTCATTGCAGATGTGAACTCTCAACACTGGTGTGGCAACAATTTAAATTCCCTCCCTAACTCCCACAGTTTTAACAATGCCAGCAAAACCCATTCCAGAAAGAAAGAAAGAAAAAAAAAAGCCTATTCATGCAGATAATTTGCAGCAAGAGATGTAAGAAAAGCCATTTCCAGCTGGAAACAAGTGTTCCCAGCTTTGGGTCCCTCACCTCCTGGCCCCAGGTTAACGGGACTCTCGGTGAGCAATCAGGTTCTCCAGTCCCAGAAGTGCAGTAGAGCATCACGGCCCATCTCGTCTCCTTCCCAGCAGATAAAACATTCTTTTGCCACTAATTAAAAAGATTAATAAAGGAATAGGACACATCAGGTTCGCATCAATCATTGCCCATGTGGTTCTTATTACTGTAATTAAAACTTATCTTCCCCAAATTTCAGGATGAAAGTGCCATGATCTGCAATTGGAAACACATTGGAGGTTTAACATTTTCCAACTTCATTTGTTTTTCCTCCTTACATGCAGAGTGGCAAAGCAATCTCCTTATGGATGATAGGCTTAGAGGTGTTCTTATTAGCAATCTACTGGGAAAAATGCACTTTTCTTCCTTGAAATACCCTGAAAAAAGGTTGCATTTCACTTTTGTTTTCAAAATGAGTGTTTATTTTTTATAATTCTTATGCTTGTCATTTCTTTTTGTTCAGCTGTCGGTGCCCTTGAAAATTCTGATATGAAAGGCATGTTTAATGACAAGTTAAATTTTTACTAAAGGCTCCATCATCATGCTTGGTCTAGAACAAGACAAATTTAATGTTTGAAGAATTTATCCCTCCCAGAATGCATCTGCCTCCCCAAATTGACACAAAGCACCAACATGTCCTGGCCCCTGGATTCATCTGGAAATGTGTGTGATTCTGGAGACACTGGATCCTTTTATACAATCTGAAGGAGTAGAGTCAACTCCGGGTCAATTTCTGGGAGATTAGCAATTCAATTTCACCGCAATCAAATTTTATTAAGAACCAACAGGTCAACCAGTCACTATGGGCTTAGAAGTTTATTAGGCTACAGCAAGGACAGAAATGGCTGGGGACATGGAAGGTGGTTTAGAAAGTTCATAGCTTACATCCTCTTTCTAGGCATGAGGTCCCCTGCCAAGGATGATTCTCCTAGAAGGCCAGTTGATACTCAAGGGTCCTGGCATTTTCTGTGTCAGTTAATATCCCTCCTTCTTTAAGACTGCACTTCCTAATGGTATTCTTCCTCTCCCTCACTCTTCCTATATCCAGGTTGCTAGAAGCCTTCGCTGGTTGAAATGCATGAACACTGCCTTTTCTCCAGGCTCTCAGCCTTCTGACCCAGGGCTCTATCTTCTCTCTGTTTCTCTTATCTCTGTCAAAGCAGGGGCCTTGTAACATTCTTTGCACATCTCACATCTGCACAGTTCAAAGCAGAAGCCTGCAGCCTCAGTGTTTTTTCTTATCTATCAAGGCTTTCCTGCATGAACAAGGGCCTCAGCATCTTCATCTACATGGCTCCCTCACAGCCTAACTTACATACTTTGAGATCTCCTCTTAATTCTAGTTTCTTACCTCTATGAAGTATATGCAACTCTAACTTGCAAGCAACCCAATGCTTAGACACTTATTATTTTTAATTTATTGAAATATCACCCCACTGGGGTTCATTGCATAGGACCAAAGTACTTGTCCTCAAAAACTTAATTATCTATTCCAATAAGACATTCAAATCTATCTAATGCAATATTCCCAGATCTAAGTACTTCTTTTTTCTAAATTCTTGTGGAAGATGTTTTTTCATCACTCATATAGCAGTTAGCATGGTGTTCTTCATATCCTAGTATTATTATTTTTTTTAAATTCTGAATAGGTTTTTTTTTTCTTTCTTTAATTCTTTCTCACACAGATTGTGAATCTCTGGAGCCTGGGGATCTGCCTTTTTTCCCCTTTGGTTCCCAGCATCTCTCACAATGTTCTCAAATTGCAAGGGATTGAAGGCTGTTCACAAGGATGATGACTTTTAGAGATCCCCAAATGGTAAAATCAGAGCATCACAGAGTTAAGCCTGGTAGGTGGAAAGCATGCACATGGAAATGCTCATAGTTACGCATAATTAATATCCTTCTGCCGTGCCTGTCTGTGTCAGAGGCTGTCATCTTGGCCCCCCTGGATTTCTCAAAAGCTGTTTCTCTGCACTCAGAGCCTCCTTTGCTCATGCCAATATACTGAGGCAATGGGGCAAAGTTCAAGGTCAGAATTTTTCTTCCAGAGAAAGAATCGTCAATCTCCATTTGCCTAATCAGTGCTTAGAAAAGTACAATGCGGACAGCAGGCAGTTAGTTCCACTTATAGGATGGAATCCTAAAGGGCCAAATTAAACTGTGCATGCGGCCAAGCAAAGTCTGCAGCTTTCTGAAGAAACATCTGAGCATGGAGTCCAGACTGGAGCTGCCTCCTCTGCCAAACACATGAGACATGGACCAAAGTCGTTTGGAGAGCCAAACACTGGGATGGAGGGCAAGATTTTTACTGCTCAGAACTGGGGGTTCCTAGTTTGGGTCCAAGATTATAGGGAAGGATTGACTGATCCATATAATGGATGCAAAGGCAGAGACCAAATATGCAGAAGGAGATTTTTTTTTAAAGTAGAAGAGAATCTATAATGCCACATATCGAAAAAGTGCATTTCTGAGAGGCCATTCTCAAAAGCATCAGTTTCTTTGAACCTGTCACCCATCAATACCCCTACAGTTCTCTACTGAAGAACTTGCCTGTGATGAAAGTTAAACTTTCCAAGGGAGAGTTATGCATTTGAAATTGTCTAGACCTGCAAATATTTTCAATGAATAGAATGAAAACATATCATTTGAGACCACAGATATTTACCACATTTTCCTTTGTTCCTCTTGGATACTTTTCTAACTTATGTTTGGATTCAATACTTACTACGTCAGGAAAACATTATCAGTGGGACAGTTAGAGCACGAGCCTAGCCTAACACTCAGCAACAAGCAACAGAAGCACATTGTTTGGGCTGCAGATCCTTTTTTCCTCTTTTCCATATGTTGGTCTACATGGAGCTAGTGATAAGGCAGAGTGTCTGCCACCCCGACAGCTAGTCTGGAGGCTCTTGTAGGAAAAGAAAATTCAGTAAAACACATTGGTTAGAAATGGAAATGGACATTTGGATGAAATGTCTTGTAGGTAAGGGGCTTGCTTTCCAACTAGTCTGCAAAAGGCTTGAGGCAGAGCCATGTACCTATCATCCATAATACATGGTTTATTTTTAGGGTACATTTACATACAAAGTTGATGCTAAGTCCTCGATGAACAGTTCTTTCCAAAAAAAGTTTGCTGGCTGTTGCAGAGATACAATCTCCATTTAAACAGCATCCGCCGTGCTTTGCTTTGGTGGCTGGCCATGCATTTTAAAGACAGCTTCTTCTGCCCTGTTTGTATAGGGAGCCCACCCTCAAAAACCAAGAGCCACTGTCACTCCCATCCACTGCACAACTACACACATATCACCATAGATTTTGCCCATACGGGCATCAGTTCATCACCCTCTACTCCCTTTTAGTCTCCTGTGAATTGTGCAAGACAGAGTGTAAACTATAATGTAAACTATAGTCCATGGTTAGTAGCAATGCTTCAGTATGTGTTCATCAATTGTAACAAATGACGACATTAATGAAAGATGTTGATGTGGGAAGGTGCGAGAGGGGAACAGAGTGGGGCATGGGGGTATCCCTTATGTTTTTTTATGTAACATTTATGTAATCTAAAGCGTCTTTAAAAATAAAAAAAAATTAATTAAAAACAAACAAATAAAAAAACACACACAAAAAACAAGAGCAGCATGACAATATTTCATCCTCTGCCATGTCTGGCCAAAGTTACACTTCCTTTTATTCCTTTTACTCTATGATCATCAGATAAGTTACGTCCAAAGATCTGCACAACTTTCAATGTTATATATTTAAAGCACTATTTTCTCAGACACAAATTTAAGATATGCCACAATTCAAGATTAATGGAAAATAATACAGATGGACAAGGCAAAAGAGACTGGTACTTTACATGGAGCCTGTGGAAAACCCCCCTCTCAGAACTGACGTAATAGTAAATAAGAGAGTAACTATTGGCCTTTTGTCATGTTATGAAATGAATTTGGCTCTATCTTAAATTCAACTCCAATTTGTAGAAGGTATATAAAATCTAGGCTTATTATGGGCTGTATTAGTATCCTGGGGCTACTGTAACAAACTACCATACATTTGGTGGCTTAAAACAACAGAAATTGTGGGGAGTAGATGTGGCTCGAGCAGTTGAATGCCTGCCTCACACACAGGAGGTCCCAGGTTCGGTCCCCAGGGCCTCCTAAAAACAAAAACAAACAATAAGCCAAACGAATGAAAAAAACAACTCAGGGGAGCCTATGTGGCTCGGTGGTTGAGCGCCAGCTTCCCACATACGAGGTCCCAGGTTCAATCCTCGGCCCTGGTACCTCAAAACAAAACAAAACAAAAAAACCCCACAGAAATTCGTTCTCTCTAGTTCTGAAGGCCAGAAGTCCAAAATCAAGGCATCAACAGGGCTGTTTCCTTCCTTGCTTCTTCCAGCTTCTGGGGGCTCCTGGAAGTCCTTGGCATTCCTTGGCTGGTAGGTACATCACTCCAATACCTGCCTCTGTCTTGACATCTCCTTCTCCCCTGTGTGTCTGTGTCTCAAATCTCCCTGTGCCTTTCTTTTATGAGGGTAGCTGTCACTGGATTTAGGGCCAACACAAATTCCAGGATGATGTCATATTGGGATCCTTAATTATAGCTGAAAAAATCCTATTTCCAAATAAGGTCACATTCCCAGTTTCACAATGAACATAGCTTTTTTGGGGGGAGGGGGGGGCACTATTCAATGCCCTGCATGGACCAATGCAAAAAGTTCCTGGTGGGTACCGGGACCACATCAGAAGTTCAACACCAAGCCAAATGTGCTCATGGAGAACTTAGAGAATTCCAGGTCAGCTTGAGCATCCACTGTCAAGGTGATGGGGTGGGGAGGAAGAGGGAGTGACGCATGTTCCTGGAAGACTTAACATGCCTGCTCTGACCTCCTAGAGGCTTGCTTTCCAGAGCTGAGCCTGGATAGACTGGTCTCTGGGGTTTGAGAGCAATAGGGGTAATGTTTCCTTTAATCTTACTTCATTTGACTATCTAAAACAGCTTCTGAATTGTTGAGCTAATGTTTAGAGAAATGGATGGGCTGGACTACCTAAGGTTTAATCCTCGAGGAATTGTTACAAAATCTATCTGGTAAATACAGCTAAGTACTCAGATTTTTGAGGTGGCTTTCCTAAACTTTATAATAGCTCAGAATTTGGTTTTAAGTTAGAACAAGAAAGCCACATAAGAACAATATTTCTTTTAAATTACTCCATGCTATGAGATTACATGGGGAGCAGATGAAGGTGGAATAATAGAGTTCAAATATTATATTTCAAGAACAAGAAATAGTGTTTAGCAGGGCTTTTGAACATTTCGAACAAGTCTAAAGCAGACAACAAGCACCTAGTCTAAACATTAAACATTAGGGAAGGTTATTTGTTCAGAACCCCTGTTTCGTGTTGCACAAAGAAATAATAAAACAAGAGTACTGGATTTGCTATGTAGAATGCACTCTGCTTTATTGCTTTATGAATAAAGGTGCACATGTGGGGTGGTAATCATCCGTGTTTATCATTTTACCATCATGATATAGGCTGCAGCCTGTAGGCAAATTGCCTGAGATAAACGGGTCTCCAGCTCCTCCATTCTCCCCAAAAGGAACGACAGGATCAAATCAGGCCCTTTCCTTGAGCTTCTAGTCATAGCATCAATAACAAAGCATACCATGGTGAAGGACCCCCAAAGCAAACTCATCATGGTCTGGCCAATGTGAACCTTCATCATTTTGGTTATGCTGTTTTGTGAGTGACTTGCTCTGTGCTGCCCACTTTTCACTCATTTCCAACTGATCTGCAGTGACCCATTTGAACTGACAAGGGATAATAGCTAGCTTCTGAAATGCAAGCATTTCACTTCATTCATTGGAATGGGGCCCTCAAGAGCTAGAAATTCTATGGGTTTCATTGCTTTCTGGCTGATGGCAGTGGTTAGAGAGTGTGGAAGGTGGAAAAATGCCAAGCATACTAGAAGTTGGTTTAGTTAATATAACTTTTTTTCCCTCCTCCTCCTCTTTCCTTTTGTAATTCCTAAACAATGTCTTTTATTATGATTCAAACAAATCATAATTATGACAGCTGCCACTTACTAAATTTTTCTAAATACTTTAGCATGCATAAAGCAATTTAATTATTAGCATGTCCTGTGTGATAAGTATTTTACAAAAAAAACAAAACAAAAAAACCCCACAAAAAAGCAGAGGCACAGAGAGGTTAAGTAATTTGCCTCAGGTAACATAACTAATGAGTGAAACCCAAACCTTTATAAACCAAAAGCTATTAACTGTTATGCTATAATAGACTCCATAAGGCAAAATGACTTTAGTCCCAAATCCTGATTCTCAAATTTATCCCCTCATTCCTACTTATGCTAATCTATCATCGTAGCCCAACTTACCTGCATACCACTTTTATCTCCCCATTCTGTCATATGATTTTTTAAAATTTGTTTTGATTTCAAAATTATTCTCAATGTCTTGGCTGGACAATATCGTCTGCCACTTCTATGGGATATTGAAAGAAAAGTGTTTAATGGGATGACTTACTTTCCCCAAGGGCCTGCCCCTAATTTTGCATTATCATTTTGAATTCTTTTTCTCAAAACAGCATCACTAATTCTACAAGGCCCAGGCCCCAAAAGACCTGGAGTCACCTCCACTGTGGAAAGCAGCTTCTCAGAAAGTCATAGAAAGGTAGACAATGGTGGGAGGAGAATACAATATGCTGCTTCTGAAATTGAAAGTCAACAACAAAAAAAGAACTTATAACAAGATTGAAGTAGAGGTCAGATATACAACAACTCTATTTAGTAAGAATAAAATGAAGAGAAAACTAGCTAGAACAAAAGCAATATAGAACAGAAAAGGTCCGTATTGAAAATCAATGACTCAATGAGAAAGACAATGTGAGATTCATTCATTATTCCTTAAACAAATACCCATTGAGCACCTACTATCTTCTAGAACTCAGATACAGCAGTAAACAAGAAAGATAGACTCCTTCTTCTCATGGAGCCCATAGTTTACTGGAGCAGATTGATGCAGAGCAGATGACTGTAAATTTTGAAGAGAGTTTTAAAGGTGTGCAGAGCACTTTAGAAGCTAGAACCTGAAGAGCTTATAGGGAATAAAGAGGTAAAGCACTGCAAGTGTCAAAAGAGATCTTAATAATATCCTTTATCTTATTTTCCAGCTCTCCTAGTTCAGCAAGAAGTTCATTGAATTGCCACCATATTTTATTGTTCTGTTTTCTAACCATCTTCTGAAGACTAATTCAGGATTATGACCTACGATGAATTAGAAAAGAAGACAGTGTGTGTGGGTATTTTTTTTTCTTTTGCCATTGAAATGCCTGACACATTTGGGTGCACAATAAGCAAACACAGATGTGACTGAAGCAAAATAATGGAGGAAGTGATGAAGGAAACCTGAAAGTGAAAAGGCCATGCAGCAGATTTCACAAATGATTTGAACACCAAAGGTCAGAGCATATCAACCCTACGGTCAGGCTCCCAAATGGATATCATATTACAGGAAACATATACTGGAGAAGAATTAAAAAGGCGCACAAGAGGGTAACCCAGATCAAAAAGCCTTGGTATGCAGCAGGGTTAGCAACTGAGCTCTTTAGAAGGGAGAGATGAATGCAAGGCATAAAGTCTCATTCAGAGACTCCGAAGATCTACAGTTCCATGATTGGAAAAAAAGACAGACCCAAAACCCAAAAACCCAATGAACCACAGAAGCATTGGGACCAATGTCTATGCATAGAGTAATTTGGGAAGTGGATTTTCAAAGTCAGCAGGAGATGCTATATATATGCATACATTAACAAAGAGAGTTAGGCTGACATTGAGAAGGGAAAATGCATGACTGCAATGAGTGCTACTGTGTGAGTGGAAAGAGAGAGGTCAGCTCCTCGGCTCCTTCTAGAATGTCTTTGTCTATTTTGAAAAGTGAATTAGAGTATGTATACAGGACCATTAGCAACATTGCCTATCCTTCAGGTCTAATGAAAAATGTCACCACTTGATAGACAGATATGAAAGCTGGAAAGTAAAGTGGGGAGACAGAGTGGACAGAGAAGCTCCTTTTATAACAACATCAACAAGAAACTTGCAATGAAATCCACAGAAAATATATGGTGACTTAGCAAAGACCCATTTCCCTCAGCTGCAAAAAAGATTAAACTTCCTACTGTGGAGCTAAAAGAATTGCATTAAAGTACCAGAAACTCCTGCTCATTTACCAACTGACCCCTTTATCTCCCTTCTGCTCTGTCCTCTGTATAAGCTGTCCTACTTCTTAGATAATGGTTGGGGAGCTCTTTCCAGCAGCTGTCTATTAGGGAATCCTCTTCCTGACCACAGAAGTGGGTGCTTAGCATCACTGCTCTGGATAATATACTAGAATATAAAACATTGTATTGTCATCCTTTTTTCACTCACTCATCAAATATGGTTTAAGTGCCCTCTGCTTGCCATGTGCTGTGTTTAGAGCTGGATATAAAACAATGAATGCTATAATGGAGAAACTGCTTTTATTAATATTATTCAGGAATGAGACAGACTTGGAAGAGATGTCCCTACCCCCTAAGGAGCTTTCTATTATCTCAAGAATTGTTTAAAGACTCTCCAAACAAAAACTTTTGCAATTTTAAACATGTGCTTAGACCTGACTTCCTTTTAAGGAAGGGAGTAGGTAATGTCATGATCACATATTGTAGGGTGCTGTTACCTTGCATACAGCTTAAGTGGATGTGAACTCTTAACCCAGTCTCAGTGCCTTTGTTTCTAAACTATCCTCAAGCTGTCTGGTGACCAGAACTGTGATCCTGACTGATGGGTCTAGGGGAGACCCCAGGGTTTAGTGTC
>JAQZBX010053582.1:0-18859 GCA_029593785.1 Cabassous unicinctus | reverse complement strand
TTCATGTCTTCCATTAAACTTGGGAAGTTTTGAGCAATTATTTCTTTGAATATTCTCTCTGCCTCTTTCTCTCTTTCTTCTCTTTCTGGAAATGCCACGATGAATATATTAGTAGATTTGATAGCATCCCATAACTTCCTAAGGCTCTGTTCACTTTTCTTCATTCTTTCTTCTTTCTGCTCCTCAGACAGGATGATTTCAATTGTTTTATCTTCAAGTCTACTTATGCTTTCTTTTGCCAGCTCCAATATGCTATTAAACCCCACTAGAGGATTTTTCATTTCTGTTACTGTGGTCTTCAGCTTTATTTGGTTCTTTTCAATAATTTCTATATCGCTATTATATTTTGTTCATCTGTTGTTTTCCTGATTTCTTTAGTTCTTTGTCCACGTTTTCCTTTAGATCTTTGAGCATATTTAGGAACAGTTTTTAAAAGTATTTTTCTGGTATGTCCCAGATCTGCACCTCCTCATTGATAGTTTCTAATACTTTAATCTTCTCTGTTGCCTAGGCCAACACTTTCTGTTTCTCTGTATGATTTATAATCTTTTCTTGAAACCTAACATTTTGATATTCCAATGCATTATCACTGGAATCTAGACTCTGAGCTGTCTGTTCCTTAAGCTTGTATCCAGCTTGAATGCCATTAGCTATGAAAGAAAGAAACAAAGAGAGAGAGAGAAAGAAAACACTTTTCCTAGTCTTTGCTGATTGTCCTGTGCAAGTATTCTCCTTCAGAACTTTTCCATAGAATGAGTTTACATAACAGCTCATGCCAAAGCACAGGGGCATCACTGATCCTTTCTGTGTATGAGTCTTATCTTGGACAAACCCATGTGGCCCTAGGAATTACCCTGCTTACATGGATACAATATCCTTTCTACCCTAGGGCACAATTTCCTCATGGTTCCAGCCCTGCACTCTATATTCTGTTACCAACAATCCCTTGCCACAGGCAGTCAGAACTTGACTGCTCTCCCATATTCTGTAGGAGAGTTCTGTGAGCAGCCTTCCACATGAGGGGCAAGTTCCAGGGAGGCTAGACTGCAGTGAATGTTCTAGTTCAGTTCCTCAGGCCACCAGCAGACAGACTAGGCCAGATATCGATGCTCCCACTATGTTCATCAGGGTTACTCTGCTCCCTCTCTAACTGGGACTAGGGACCAGCACCAGAATCAGAGGCTGACTTCATGCTCAGCAGGTGAGGGAATGAAGAAGAGACCACCTTGTTGTCATGAAATTCTACCACTTTTAAGTTGACTTTTTCTTGATTTGGGGTTTTCTCTATTACTATAATCCTTTAACTTTTTTTCTGGAGCTTTGAGAAAGCTATTTCTGCTAGTTTTTGTTTGTTTTTCAAAGCTTCTGTGTGTGGATTGAACCCTGAATGTTCTCACTGTGCCATCCTGATCATGGTGGGGCCACATAGGCTTCTCTCACTACCATCTCCCCCAGCCCAGGGACCATTATCTATCCTCCATATCAGAAGACTGTTTGGTTTCCTAGTAACTGTTTTCATTTTCATTTGTACATTTCATTTTGAAAGAAGATGAATAAAATTATAAAATAAAATTCTCAGACTTGAATAATATTTTCCTCCCTGTCTTCTTTCATTACCAGATATCTCCATCACCTAGGCTCCAAAATAACCATAGCATACAATCAAGTACTCCTCCCAACAAACATCCCTATGCAAGAGTTTGGTTAGTATGTGCAGTGAGTAATTGCAATGTCTTAGATCATTTCACAATAACATTTAAAAGAGCTAAATCAGTCCAAATGTGATACTCTATAAAAGGAACAAGAAACAACTTAAATTCAATTTTGACTAGATTATACTATCTGAAAACCAAATGGCAGTGAATGCATTTTCCATAGAAGCATAGATTTTTGTATTTCTTAACAGAATTCAATGAATTTTGGTAGATGTGCAGCTGCAACAGGAATTTCATACGCTGAAAAGTATCAGAATCACAGAATATAGTTTCTTATAATTCCTATAATACAGGAATACATAGAATAAAGTCTTAAACTGGCTGTAGGAATATACCAAGAAATCATCAATTTATATTATTGACTTGGAACAACTTAACTATTGCTGTTCAGGATGAGTTAGCCTTGGAAATAAGACTACTTCATTGGTTATATGGATAATGAGATAGAATGATAACTAATTCTTGAGATTATACAGTCCTTAGGAGAAATGAAAGAATAAGATTTAAATTCAAAGCTATCTTGAGAAACTGGAAACATAAACAAGAACAAATGAGAAGTTCTAGGAAGAAAAATGAATAATGCTACAATTTTGAAGGAACAATGAACTTAAGAAAGAGAATGCAAAAAATACATGTAAATAAAAAATTCAGAAGTCAAAGTTTCTTAGCAAGATAGAATTGCAGTTAAAGGTATCCATTGAAGAAATATGTACTGGGTATCAATGCTGTATAAACCATTGATATAGAAAAATCTGGGGTTCATGACTACAAATGCAGTTTAAGAACTTTGATGCCCATTGACAGGTCAGAACCTGACTAATATACTGGCTGGATTTCTGAACTTCATAAGAAAGGAAAGAGGGGAGGACATTAAAATAATGGAATAAAATACTAGTGGTATATAGGTAATATCTATTGAGTATATTTGAGGACAAATTTAAGAGATTGAGATTATTCATCCTGCAATTAAAGACATAAATATGTAGGGTTTAAATTATTTCATTTTTTGCAAAAGTGATGATTAGAAGTTGTTTTTTTATTTCCATAAGGAAAGAAAATGAGAAAATATGTTCAAGTTAAAGCATGAATGACTTGAGAGAGGCACAAATATTTTTCAAAAAAAAAAATTGTTGTATATTATGAAAACCTGAGGTTTACTCTTCTTCCATAGAAATCATTAAAGGCAGGAGAGCTTTCCCTTTTTCTTGGATTTATAAGAGTAAACTTGCTTAAAGATTTGTTTATTTCTGAATGTCTAAATGCAATGAGGCACCCTAGAGAAATTTACTCTGTGTCTAGAAAAGTAAAGTACGTGGTGAGAGGTGTGGTCAAGAGCTGAATAAGAAGCCTAAACATTTTGGACAGGAGGCTACCTAGTAAACAAGATGTCCTCCAACATTTCCACCTCTTGGTCACTAAAGCGTGAAGCAGGTGAGGTGCTTTGTGCAAAGAGGTGATTTGTAGGTGCTAAGTGTTCATAAAGACAAGATTAAAGAGCCTGCTGACAATGGGGCAGTCAATCATTTCCCAACTACAGAGCCAAATCTGGTATACCTGGAGGCTTCTCCACCCTGACTAAATAAAGGATGGCAATGGGAGATGGTGGCTACACTTAGCTGACAGTTCCTGAGTGAATTGGCATCATGTCTACTGCTACTGACAGCTAATTTTCTCTCTAGAAAATCCTCACTAAGGTTGGTAATTAAAACTGCTGAAAAGCAATCAAACATGGAGAACCTGTGCCCTAATTCTACCTATCTTTCTCTCCTTGGTAGGAACCCCACAGAGGTTAAAAAGATGCTACATTGTTCAAGAAGTACACTATGACCACACATAGGTGCTTCCCAAGACTAAAGCTTGAACTACACTATATTTCTGAATTTTATCAAAAGATGAAAAAAATATTAGGTCATATATACACAAATATATAAGGGGGATATCCTGTGTTGGAGGTATATGCCAATAAAAAGTTTTCAAAATGGGAATTGTGGCTCATTAATTCTATGGGCAATGAATTTAATACAGGGGGTTATTCATTTTTAAAAATAATGGAATGGAGGAGAGAGAATGGAATGGAATGGAATGGAATGGGGGAGAAGAGAGGTGAGGAAAGGAGAAGAGAGAAGAGAAGAGATCAAAATATATCACATGGAGTAAGACTATGCATTATTTTGTGAAATTTTTGCCTCAGTTATATATTTATGTAGGGGAAGTGTAGGTATAGGCATGAATATGCACAAATATAGTATTTCATGAAATAAATACATTTCTTACTATAGGTTCTGGCATGAACTATAAAATCCTCTGGTCTAAGAGATCATCGGTTTCCTCAACTTAAGCGGCTATCTCTGAACCTATGAAATAATAAACATCAGTGGGAATAAACAAACTTGTCAAGTACCAGATGTTTCTAAAACATGTAGATACTAACAGCCTGTTGACAAAATAGCTAAATGTCTGTCTATTTCCCTTCTCTGGAATTTTTACTTTAATAAAACATAGCCATGAGTTGTGGCTCAGAGGTATTAATTCTAGCACCAATTTTATTTGCATTCTTAAATTACAAAATATGCATAAATTACAAAATGGTTTAATCTAAACTATTTACTTCCTAAATAAGAATAAAACAGAATTAAACACAAGGGTTAAAAGGAAATTTTTATTAAATGAGTTTGTTAAATTCAAAGAGAAATTTAAAAATGCACAAAGAACCACAAGTTAAACTAGTGCTCACAGTAGGGTACTGTATATAAATGAAAATGATACTGTGATGTACAATATATGGAAACAGAGAATTTGACTCCTGTCGGCATCTATTACATTTTTATTATATGTAGTTTCTAGTTGTGATCTTTTCCATATCAAATTATATGAAAGCATTCTAATCTATGAATTGAGATCAGCATTCATAAGAAAGGTAAATATCTTGAGAAGTATACTTATAACTAACAATAATGATTTGACAAATCACTGATCAGAGAACTGATTTTCTGTGAGAAAACTTCTTTGGGTCTATAGATATTTCAATACAGAAGCAGGCCATTAAAAGAAAAAAAATGTTCTCAAAAAGTCATCATTGAATCAATGAAATTAAAAATGGATATTCTTTGAAAAGAACAATAAAAATGACAAACCTTTAGCTAGAATGACAAAAAAAGAGAAAGGATGTAAGTAACAAAAATTAGAAATGAAAGGGGAGTAATTACTACCTACCTTATGGAAATAAAAAGGAATGTAAGAGGATATTATGAATAAGTGTAAGTCAACAAACTAGACAACCTAGATAAATGGAAAAATTTCTAGAAATACAAAAACTACCTAAACTGACTCAAGAGAAAATAGAAGAGCTTAACAGAACAATAACAAGAAGAGAGATTGTATCAGCAGTCAAAAACCTCACAACAAAGAAAAGTCCAGGACTAAATGGCTCCACTGGTGAATTTTACCAAAAATTTTCAAAGAAATGGTAACATCAATCCTGCTTAACTCTTCCAAAAAAACTGAAGAGGAGGAAATACTTCCTAACTCATTCTATGAGACCAGTATCACTTTAATACCAAAGAAAGATAAAGATATCACACACAAAAAAGAAAATTAGTCATGAATATACAATGCAAAAATCCTCCACAAGGTACTACCAAACCAAATACAATATATATAATGATCAACAAGATTTATGCCAGGAATGTGAAAGTGTTTCAATAAGAAAATTGATCAATGTAATATACCACGTTAGGAATAAAAGAAAAAAAATGATCATCTAAATCGATGCAAAAAAAGCATTTGAAAAAATTCATCACCTTTTATTGATGAAAACACTCATAAAAATAGAAATAGAAAGGAATTTCTTCAACACGATAAAAGACATATAGGAAAAACCCACAGCTAACATCAACTCAGTGGTGAAAGACTGAAAAATTTCCCTCAAAGATCAGAAACAAGACAAGGATACCCATTGTCACCCTCGTTATTCAACACAGTATTGGAAATTCTAGCCAGAGCAATAAGGCAAGAAAAGAAATAATTGGAATAATTTCCAAATTGGAAAAAAAGAAGTTAAACTATCCCTATTTGCAGATGACATGATTCTATATATAGAAAATCCAGTATAATCTACAAGAAAGCTATTAGAGCTAAGAAATGAATTCAGCAAAGTAGATAGATCAAAGATCAATACACAAAAACCATATACCAGCAATTAACAATCTGAGAAGATAATCAAGAAAAAAATTCCATTTACATTAGCAACTAAAATAATAAAAGATCTAGAAATAAATTTTCCAAAGATGTAAAGGACTTGTACAGAGAAAACTAAAATTTATTATGGAAAGTAAATTACCTGAATAAATGGAAAGATATTTCATGCTCTTGGATTGGGAGACTTAAAATAATTAAGATAACAATACTATCCAAAGTTATTTACAGATTTAATGCAATCCCAATCAAAATTCTAATGGCCTTCACAGAAATAGAAAAACTAATCATCAAATATATATGGAAGGGCAAGGGACTACAAATAGTCAAAACCATCCTGAAAAGGAACATGGTTGGAGAACCCACACATCTTGATTTTAAAACTTATTACGAAGCTACAGTAATCAAAACAGTATATAGTATTGACACAAGGACAGACATATAGAACAATAAATTAGAATTGAGAGCTCAGAAATATACTCACACATCTATGGCCAACTGATTTTTGACAAAAATGCCAAATCCATTCAATAGGGAAAGAATAGTTCAACAAATGGTGCTGGGAAAACTGGATATCCACATGCAAAGGATGAAAGTGGACCCTTACTTCATATCATATACAAAAACTAAATCGAAATTGATTAATGACCTTAATATAAGAGCCAAAACTATATAAATCTTAAAATAAAACTTAGGGAAATATCTTCGGGACCATCTGTTAGGCAATTGATTCTTCGACTTTACAACAAAAGGAAAAATATATAAAATGGATTTCATAAAAATTAAAAACTTTTGTGCATTAAAGGACATTTTCAGAAAAGTGCAAAGACAACAGAATGGGATAAAATATTTGGAAACCATGTTTTGGATAAGAATTTCATATCTAGAATACATAAAGAAATCCTACAACTCAACAACAAATTGAAGCAACCCAATTAAAAAATGGACTTTGCAAAAAGTCTATTTTTGCATAGACTTTTCTCCAAAGAAGATATACAAATGGCCAATAAGCACAGGAAAGGATGCTCACCATCATTAGCCATTAGGGAAAGACTAATCAAAAACACAATGAGATACCACTTCACACCCACAAGAATGGCTGTTTTTGTTTTGTTTTAAAAAGTACAAGTGCTGACACGGATGCATAGAAATAAGAATCTTAGTACATCTTGGTGGGAATGGAAAATAGTACAGCCACTGTGGAAACAGTTTGTCAGTTTCTCAAAAAGTTAAACATAGAACTACTAGAGGACCTGGCAAACCCACTTCTAGGAATTTACCTCAAAGAATCTGAAAGCATGGACTCAGGCAGATATTATTCACCAATGTTCATAGCAGCATTATTCACAATAGACAAAAGGTTGAAGCAACCTAAAATATCCATCAGAAGATAAATGAAAAATCAAAATATAGTATACACACACACACACACACACACACACACACACACACACAATGGAATATTAGTTTTAAAAAGGAATGAAGTTGTGATATATGCTACTACATGGAAGGACTTGAATACTTCAATTAAATAAGTCAGACACAAATGAACAGATATTGTAAGATTCAACTAATATGAAACAGGTAGAATATGTAAATTCATAGAGATAGAAAGTAGAATAAAGGCTATGTTGGGGAGGGGTATAAGGTTTCTATTTGGGAAGATGGGAAAGTTCTGGTAATGGGTGGTCATGAGGGTAGCACAACAGCATGAATCTGATAAACCCCACTCAATGGTATGTTTGAGAGTGGCTGACATAGGAAAGTTTATATTGTATATCTGTTTCCAAGATTTAAAAAAAACATGACTAAAGAGAAGATGTCTATTAAATGCCATTAGGTCTTGGCCTAGATCTAATAAAAGAGGAGGAAAGGTCCCAAATGACATTATTGGGGCATACGAAAAAAATTGAAATATGGACCGTAAGCTTCACATCAATTTTAAAGTTATTGAATTAGTTAAGGATGTTACATAGGTGAATATCCTTATTCTTAGGAAATGTACATGAAAGTATTAAGTGTTCAAGAAGCCTGCTGTATAGAACCTACTCTCAAAGGCTTAGAATAGATATACAGATGGACTGATGGAAGAACGGAAGTTGTGGACAGAGGGATAGATAGAATGAGTGCACATGTGGGGGTGGGGATATATTGGAGTTCTCAGAAAGAGTTTTGTACTATTTTTCTTATTGTCCTTTCAGTTTGAAATTATTTGTAAATAAAAAGTTTACGAAAAAGATCATCATTCAGATTTGAAACATACTTTTCGTCAGAATTTCTGGCAACATTTGGGGAAAAAAATAAAATAATAACTTCTTTCCCCCCTGATTCTCATGACTCCTAAACATAATCTACTGAAATTCCAATTTTTCATTTAGGTATCCTTTATAATTTTGAAAAAGTTAACCTATGAGAGAATAACTTTCATGCTCAGGCTTTAAGGCATATTTTTCATGCATTTTTTCCTCCTAATGATTCAAGGTGGTTGTGAACTGAGTTTATACTGTCCTAAGAACACATCAGTGGAGCAATCATGATGCTCAGCAAAGAATGAATTTGACTAATCTAATCGTATCATTTCTGAGCCTCTTATTGAGGTGTGTCTCCTGGTAAGGTAAGAATTTCCAGGACTAAATAAATATAAGAATTGAAAAAATATTGAAGTGGTCATTGCTGTTCTCTCAGGCCAAATTTTAGACCCAGATTAAAAAACAAAACAAAACAGAGAAAGTAACTCATTAGGTAAAGAATTTAGGATGAGTCACACAACCCTGTATTAATAATATGGCTAGTCTAAAATAATCCAGGGTATTGGATATTTGTGGAAGTCTGCACACTCATCTTGTCAAGATCCATTTACAAAGGTCTTGGGAAATAACCTATTTGTAGTAAATGTTTAAAATATATGAGTTGGTTGATTAATTTTCACACTTGTAGCAGAGTGGCCCCAAACCATTCTGGAACATTTGGTTACTTCCACTGGCTACCGATATGGAAGAATTGCGTGATTCATGTGGGAATACTTTTTCTTCAAATGTCACTTTTCAATACCAAGAGAGACATTAGGGTTCATCTTAAAAATAACCTTCGAAAAGACTTTCTACTATGATAAGAAACAAATATAAACAAAAGAAGAGTTCCCAACTGAGGCACGCAGGTGTCTAGAGAGTCTCAAGAAAAGGTGTCCAAACAACAGAAAAATACTACTATTAATGGCTACTCATGCTCCTTTCCCTATCCCATTTGCCCTGGACCACTCTTTAGAGTCCGGTCTAAAAGTTTATCCATATCCTGCAGCTATTGCATGAGGTGGGGTTTATTTTGATTTCTGTGTAAACAAATCTCAAGAGAGACTGAGTAGTTTGTGTTCTAATGAACATTTAGGTCAATTTTTATTCAATCTAGACTGTTTCTTGTATTTTCTTTAAAAAATAAAATAAAAAAGAGGGAAGGAAAAAAAAATAACTGAGCAGAAAAACACTTGGGATAGATAAAGCTTGGCAGTTCCCAAGTGGCAGTATTTAACATAGAACAGTTCTATCTCACAGGATTTGCTTCAAGATATTTTATTATCTGGACTAAAACGCCATCAAAGGCAGCTGCTGTTCCTTAGACCCTGGCATTCTCCGTTCGACCTCCATCTCCGTACCACCTTGCTGCAGGCCACAGCCAGAACTGAGCATGTCAAACAATACCCCACTGACCTGGAACATAGTCCAGGGTCTCAGAAAGTAGCTCAACTCCTTGCACAGTTAGAGCATAGTCCTTGGGTGGAGAGTCACTTTCCCCTTCTAGGGAGAGATGAGAATTTCCTATAGCTTCTCAATTTGTTTCAGCAAATTTACCCTCAACTAATCTAAAAGTAATTGTAGTATAACTTTTCTATCAAAAATTTATCTTCGAATGTGTTTATAAAAAACCACAGATTCCTAAGAAGCGCGGATATCAATAAGGAGTACAAAAAAGTTTGACAACTAAACAATTCACATCTTTAAAGGAGTATGCATAGAGTCAAGCGAAGGAATATCTATTCAGAACTTCCACATTGATAATGTTTTATTACATTTTCTAAAACAGAAAACATTACTTGTCTGATCCCGACTGGAAGGCAGATGACCACCAGCTTGGGCTAACTTTTAAAAAGACTAGGGATTTGCATCACCTTCCAAAACACAATGCAAAAAACCAGTCTGAAGTTATTATCACACTCCCAGGCTGACCTCTACAGGAAACCGATCCTGACTTGACTGAGGGAAAAGTCAGTTCTGCATATGGAAAAAGATACAGGCACCTACTGTTCCTGAGGACAGGACTGGTTGCAAACCCCAGTGGACCTCTGGACTCTTATAAAGGATAACAGCTTCCACTTGCCATTCCCCTTCCCTGTTTCTGTTACCTCTCTTTCACCAAACTAGAGCTGCCAGAAGCCCAGAGTCAATTATGACAAGGGCAGATGCCAAGAAGAACAACAACAGCAAAAATATGTTAATGATGCTCTCAACACAGCCAGTTCTTCAATTCCATTCAATTATCTGTACCTTTTCTCCTGATTTCCATGACTTCAGGACGTTCTTTATCAAGTGCTCCATAATTAATCAGGCACCAAGTTTGACTGTGCTAATGAGGCTCTATTTACAGCGCCCCCTCCCCCAAGCTTTTTCTCCACCCCTAAATCTCACTCCTGTATAATGCCTTCTTTTCCTTTTCCTTACTACAGCGTCCTTGGGGCTTTTAAATTGATCCCTGACCCAACAGGAAGAAGAGCTCCTCCTGACAGTTTTAAGGAGAATTAACAGATAAGTGATGCCAGTTCCCCTCTAGTTTATCCGTTATTGCATACCTGAAGATAGGAATTGACTCTGTTCCTGGGGAGTGACTCATAAATCCACTTTCACTTTTCTCTTTCCAACTTCTTCATCCCCACCCCCACCTTAAGCTCATTTTTAATTCATAGTCCCATGTCTTTAACACTTATTTTTATCCACTTAGGACTAATTTTTTTTCTGTTCTTTGCCAGCTCCTCAAGCTCATACATTCGTAATTATTCATTCCATTTCCCCCTTTCTTTCAGTCTGTCTATACTGGTAGTATTTTCCTTCTTATCTAGGTGAAAATCTTTAAAGAGTTGTAGTTCCCCTTTCTCAGCTCTTCTTTGTAAAATAGTTCCCTTGCATTTGGTCTTTGGTAATGTTCTTTCTGACTTAAAAAAAAAAATCTTTCATTTTTAAAATTATTCTGTCTGTAAGGCATTCTTACCTCTAATTCCTTCTTCTGGTTAGCGTAGCCATGAGTCCATGGTACTGTTTTAGACAAACTGTCCTCTATACCAGTCTCACACTCCTCTAGTTAGTCACTGCCTCTGACTTCTATCTCTGAAGACCGAATGCCTTTCCTGAATATGTAACCCCCAAAAGTAGCCTGGATAGCAATTAAATTAGGATTCTGTAAAACAACAAACTCTTACAGCTGATATAAAAGGCTACCCCGATGTTTTTTTCACCTTCTGTCTCTTTGAGTTAAAAAGAACAAACACACACAAAAAAACTGCCATTATCGTCACTGTAACAAAGTATCTATATTTCAGAAATTGACTCTAAATACAATCATCTCATTATAAGAATAAGGAACTGAGACAAAAGAAAGTGATGACTCCAGTCTAAACTTACCTGGTTTTTAGACAAGTCTTCAGCTCCATTCTCTTGAATCCTGTTCCAAGGCATTTTAGTTATATTCTAGAGTTCCATTGTCTGGATAGGATAAAGTGACCCCAAAGCTTCATGTCAACTCTTTCCTCTAAGGTATCAAATGAAGCCCAACTTAGGAGATTTAGAACAAAAATGCTTTTTTTAAAAGTGACTAAAAAATGCTCACTACTCTGCTAATCTAACCATGTTCAGAAACAACTTAATGTAAATATCAGGAATAATCTTGTCTTTCAGTGAACAGTCACTTTATAAAAGAGGATATCAAAATAATGATAAACACATGAAATGGTGCTCCAATTGTCTAGTAATCAGAGAAATTTGAGTTAAAACCACAAGGTGACACAATTATATCTACCAAAATGGCTAAAAGACAGACACTTTCAAACATTGGAAAGCATATGGAGCAGTTGGTACTTATATGTATTACTGGGAGAATAAATTAGTAAACTCTCTTTGAAAAACTATTTAGTAAAAATTACTAAATTTCAACAAATAATACATTTCAACCCTATGACCCAGCAAAACTACTCATTTCTCAATGAGGATGCATACATAGATTCAAAAAAATACAAATACCAGAATGTTCACAGCAATTCTATTTATAATAACATATAACTTGAAAAAATCCAAGTGTGCACCCACAATAGAATGAATAAATAAAAAGGTGGTCTATTCATATAATGAAATACCATAGAGCAAAGTACATGCAACTACATGGATGAAATGTTGAGCAGAAGCCTATATATTACATGCCCCCCACCACCTGTATGAATTTCAAAAGGTTTCAAAACCCTGGGATGGGTGGTGGGGGTGGTGGAGGCAGCATCTGGGCAGGAGCACAAGAGACTTTCTAGGTCATGTAGTCTTGATCTGGGTATTAGTTACACAGGTGTACATTTGTGATTTGTGAATTTTTTGTATCTAATGTACATGTCAGTAAAAATTTACTTAAACTACAAATAGTAGTAGCAATAAAATGCAGATTTCACTCTGGCCTTAGAGGCAAAAAAAAGTACATGGAGGAAAAACTTGCTTTCATTAGAAAGTTTATTCAAAGAATTATTCTTTGAAACCCAAAGCAAAAAAAGAAGTGAATGAAAAAATATATAACTAGAACAACCGGCCATTATTTCTATATGCAAATTCATGAATAAAGAAATAAAACCAGACCCTTGACCTCAAGGGAAATAAAGTCTCTAGATAGGACTCTGAAGCTCTGAGATAAGGTCTCTAGCAGAATCAGGAACCATAAGCAAAAACAGGGAAATACAGAAGGAGACCTGTTTGCCTGTTGTTTTAGGTATTCTCCAATTGAGGTGATAGCAAAAATGAAAGTGGAAACAGTCAGTACACATTTAGGGATATGGGACTAGAGTAAAAGAGACAGGTCAGGACAGGGATCACGCATAGAGAAACCACTGGGAGAAAACAGAGAGTGAGTACTTAGGGTAAAAATAGAGTTACAACTTGCTAAGAACCGAACTTTGAATATTTGGACACGTGGCATATAAAAGGGGCTAGGACTGGAGGAGGTAGAAAGGTAGTAGTAGAACCTGAATGGTGCAGGACATCATCATAGAGGCCTGAATGAAAAAGTAGCCATTGGAACCATTCACAAATACTGACTGCCCTTTCTTGACCGGCTTTGAAGTTAAGAGTGACCAGGAGATTTGACTTGACCAATAAAATGTGGGCAAAATTAAGGAGTGTCACTTCTGGGTGGAAGCTGTAAGAAGCAGTGTAGGACCTGATACATTCCTTTCCTCCTGCCACAGTGATAGTGAAGATTGTGAGAGATTGTGCAGATTATGAGATAGATCCTCTAGCAGCCTGAGGACTGGCATGTTATCGATGTGCAGGGTCCCCCAGCCCAACCCCTACTGGACATGTAGGATGAGTGAAAGATCACCTTTTCTTTATGCTGATCCACAATGAGCTTTCAGGGCTCTTTATTTTGACAATATAATCTAAACTAATCTGATTAATACGGTTTATTTTTTTTCCCAGAAAGAAGAAGTATATGGCAGCATATGTTGCAGTGAGATAAAAAGGTTATAATGGCAGGGAAACAGGGTAATGGTTTTGATGAAAAAAGAGATGAGTATTGATCTGGAAGGAAATAGTTACTGTAGAATACAGAGGACAAACCACCAATTTTAGAATGGGAGGTGATTATGGAAATTTTGGAGGCTAAGGAAGCAAGTGTAAACTACTCATATAATAAATTTGGTAATTAAAAGAAAACTAGGAGTTAAAGGGAAGCAGTCTCTTGTACCCCTTGTGGACCTTATCAGTGATATAAAATCTCACACGGGTCAATGCTACAATTAAATCTTTTTTGTTCCTATACTCAGGTTGTTGAGGATTTCTGGGGAAAAATGAGATAATTTTACAACTACAAATTCTTAATCTGAAAAATCAGCAGGGTCTCAGCAATTCTTTCATACGAACTCAGACAGTTCCCTCTCCCAATTCCACAACTCTGCCAAACCATAATCATTCCCCACCAGCCTCCTACTGAACTCCACTCCACTTAGTCTCAGCAGAGCATCTGGCCTCCTGAAGCTTCAAGAACACTAAGGCTAAAAGGTACATTCTTCTTTACATTCCCATTTGCCCTTTCTATGAACCTAAATTTATCCATACCCATCCATATCTACTTTTCTTCCAGTCTCATAGCATCAAGTGTCCTTTATTCTCATGATGTATTCCCTTTACCTAAATCATCTACTCTTCTGAGATCATACTTTTTATCCCCTCATCTGTTCGAGATATTGAGGGTTTACAGAACAGTCATGCATAAAATAAAGGATTCACATGTATCACCCTATTATTAACAATTTGCATTCATATAGAACATTTGTTAAAATCAATGACAGCATATTTTTATAATTGTACTATTAACTATTGTTTATGGTTTAACTTGGAGTTTGCTGTTTTTGTAATGTAGTTCCATGGATTTTTTAAAAAATTTATTCTGTTGCCATATATACAATCTAACATTTCCCTTTTAATCACTTCAGATATATAGTTCAGTACTGATAATTACAATCACAATGTCATGCTACCATCACCACCATACATTACCCAAACATTACAATCATTCCAAATAGCAACTCTGTACATTTTAAGCCTTAACCCTTTATTGCCTATCCCCTCTCTGTCCCCTACTAATTTATCTTCTAGTTTCTGACTCTGAGTTTGCATATTCTAATTTTTTCAAATCAGTAAGATTATACAATTTTTATCCTTTTCTGTCTGGCTTCTATCATTCAACATGATGTCTTCAAGGTTTATTCATGTTGTCACATGTATAGAACTTCATTCCTTTCTTTGGCTGAATAATAGTCCATTGTATATATATACCACATTTTGTTTATACATTCATCGGTTGTGGACAATTGAGTTGTTTTCATCTTTCAGCAATTGTAAATAATGCCACGTTGAACATCAGTGTGCAAATATCTGTTTGAGTCCCTGCTTTCAATTCTTTGGGGTTTATACCTACTAGAGGCATTGCCAGGTCATAAGGTAAATCCATACTTAGCTTCCTGAAGAGCTGCTAAACTGTCTTCCACAGCTGCTGTACCATTTTACATTCCCACCATCAGTGAATGAATGTCCCTATATCTCTGCATCCTCTCCAACACTTCTTTGTTGTTGTTGGTTAGTTCATTTTTTTAAAAGCAGTCTTATTGAGATATATTCACATACCATATGACCTATCCAAAGTATGTTATCAATGGCTTTTAGTATAATCACAATATTGTACATTCATCATCTCAAAAATTTTAAAACAATTTCATTACTCTAAAAAGAAAGACTCCATGACCCTTATCATTCCTTCCCCAGCCCTACAGAACCACTAATCTAATTTCATCTTTATAAATTGATTTATATTTACATTTTATATAAATGGAATCATACAATATGTTGTACTCTGTGTCTGGTCTCCTTCACTTAGTGTAATTTTTTTTTGGTCTGATATTAACATTTTGTAGTATTAACTTACATTTGTTCAACTTCAAAGAAAAACAGTCTCATATATGCAATTTTACCTGTATTCTTATTTCACATAATATATTTAATTTCACATAATATATTTAGTTCACTTTTTCCAACACTTTTTATTTTCTGGTTTTTATTTTTTTTAATGGCAGTCATTATAATGGGTGTCATATGTCATCTCATGGTACTTTTGATTTAAATTTCCCTGATGTCTAATGATGCTGAAGATCTTTTCATGTGCTTTCTGGCCATTTGTACATCTTTTTTGGAGGGATGTCTACTCAAGTCTTTTGCCCATTCGTTAATCATGTTGTTTGTCTTCTACTGTTTTCCGATTTTCACTACTTGTATAATCTCTCTTTTTTTTTTTTCTTTGTCAGTCTTCATGAAGGTTTGCCAATTTTAGCAATCTTTTCAAAGAACTAACTTTTAGCTTTGCTGATTCTATTTTGTTGTTGTTGTTGTGTTTTCTATTTCATTTACTTCTGCTCTAATCACAGTTATTTCCTTTCTTCAGCTGGCTTTGGGTTTTAGTTTGCTCTTCCAGTTTTGAGGTCAGGTCTCTGATTTGAAGTCTTTCTTCTTTTATAGTGCAATTTAGAGCTATAAATTTCCCTCTCAGTACTACCTTCACTGCATCCTATAAATTTTGGTATGTTGTATTTTCATTTCCATTCACCTCAAGATATTTCCTACCTTCACTTGTGATTAATTCTTTAATGTATTGGTTGTTTAAGAGTATGTTGCTTAATTTGCATTTCTCCCCGTTATTGATTTCTAGCTTCATTCCACTGTGGGTGGAGAATATACATTGTACAATTTCAATACTTTTTAATTAATTGAGACTTGTTTTGTGACCTAAAATATGTCCTGTATGGGGGAATGATCCATGTACATTCGAGATGAATGTGCATTCTGTTTTTGTTGGGTGAAGTGTTCTATATATGTCTGTTAGATCCACTTGGTTTAGAGTATCATTCAAGTCTTGTATTTCCGTTTTGACCTTCTGACTAGATGTTTTGTCCATTATTGAAAGTGGTATATTAAAGTCTCCTACAACTAATGTAGAACCATCAATGTCTCCCTTCAAATTTGTTAGTATTGGATTCATATATTTGGGGGCTTTTCAGTTAGGTGCATATATCTTTATAACTGCTAGAAGTTCATTTTGAATTGTCCCCTTTATCAGTATATAATGACCAACATTGTCTCTAGTACTTATTTTTATCTTAAAAATCTATATTATCTGATATCTGCGTAGCTACCCCAGCTCTCTTTCTGTTACCACTTGCATGGTATAATTTTTTCAATCCTTTCACTTTCAACCTACTTGTATTTTTTAATTTAAGTTGACTGTCTTGCAGACAGCATGTAGTTAGGTCATGCTTTTCTATCCATTCTGCCAAATCTCTGCCTTTTGACTGGTGGGTTAAATCCATTTACATTTAAAGTCACTACTGGTAATGCAGGACTTTCTTCTGCCATTTTACTATTTAGCCTTTTTATGTTTTACACAATTTTTGTCCCTCAAGTCTTCTGTTAACGCCTACTTTCATATTTATTTACTTTTTTGTGTTGTACTATATTGAGTGTCTTCTCTTTTCTATGTGGGTATATTTTTCCTTTATTTCCTTTGTGGTTAACATAGGGTTAAAATTTAACATCTAACTATATACTAATCATATTTGGTATGATACCAACCTCACTTCAATAGCATACACATATACTTTTCCTATACCCCTTTTGTCCCCCACCTTTATTCGTTTGTATTTGTTACCACTTATATCTTTGTATGTCCACAAATACAGATTTACCATTACTTTTTATGCATTCGCTTTTTAGCACCTGTAGGAAGTAGGAAGTGGAGTTACATACCAAAAATACACTACAATAATACTGGCTTTTATAATTACTCAAATGGTTACCTTTACCACATGCCTTTATCTTTTTCTGTTGCTTTGAACCACTGTTAGTGTCCTTTCCTTTCAGTCTGAAAGGACTTCATGTTTATCCTGCTTGGTATTCTCTGCCTTCTTGGATGTGCATATTCATGTCATTTGTTAAATTTGGGAAGTTTTCTGTCACTATATATTAGAGTATTCCTCTGACCCTTTCTCTCCTTCTGGGCCTCCCATATGTATATGTTGTTATGCTTCTTGGTGTCCAACATGTCTATTAGACTATAATTTCACTTATAATTCTTTTTGTCTTTCAGTTCTTCAGCCTGACTCATTTCAATTGTCTTGTCTTCGAGTTCACTGGTTCTTTCTTCTGGCAGCTCCAATTTCCTGTTAAAACTCTCCTGGGAAATTTTCATTTCAGTTACCGAATCCTTCAGCTCCAGTAATTGTTTGTTTCCTTTGTAAAATTTCTCTTTCTTCATTGAGATTCTCATATTATTTATTCACTCTTTTCCTGATGTATTTTAGTTCTTTCTCTGCATTTTCCTTAGTCTCTTTGAACACATTGAAGATTACTCTTGTTAAAGTCTTTGCCTGTGATATTCACAGTCTGGTCTTCTTCACTGATGTTTTCTAGATTTTTAAAATCTTTTTCCTTGGAATGGGCCATCATTTCCTGTTTCTTTATCTTTATCAATTGTTTCTTATACTGCTTTTGTTGTCTCAAGGTGCTTTTGCCTGGAAAGCAAATTCTGGCCGGGAGTGTTGGTGGGTGGGGGTGGGAGATGGGAGGAGTTTCCCAAGTCAGTCTTTCCAAGCCAGAACGAGACAAAACACCCACAAAGGACAAAGGGTGCTCCAGCTGGCTCTGAACAGTTCATTCTACTGCAACTATTCTTACTAGGATCTCTAAACACCAAACAACTGCCAATTTGATTTCTATTACTAAACCTTTATCTTTCTCTTTATCTTAAATTTCTTGATTTCCTTCTTGAAACAGTCTAGTCTCTTGATGTCTATGATGCTATACTATGCCACTTCATAGTCTCTCCTTCTCTCTGACATAGATTCCTCTTCATCCTAATACGTTCAAAATGTGGATGATTTCTAGGTTCATGTACCTTGGCTCAATGTTCTTCTCATTCTGCACAATCTCCCTGGATGATCTTATTTATTCACATGATTCCAACATTACTATGCTGATGATACCCAAACATATATCTCCAACCCAGATCTCTTAGTTGAGCTTGAAATCAGGGTCTCCTGAATATCCTGTAGAGACCTCAAAGGCAATATAGCCAGAATAGAATTCCTTTTTTTTTTCTTTCTAAACCTG
>JAQZBX010053581.1:0-12321 GCA_029593785.1 Cabassous unicinctus | reverse complement strand
CCAGATGAGGTCTCTTTTCCTGCTAAAGTTATCTCTTGGAATTCCAATTTCTTCATTTTTAATATTTAAATATATATAATTCTGACCCACAGCATTCTATAGCTCTTTACAGGAGTAGTAAACTTTTGTATTATTATATCATATCAACACCCACCAATAGTATCACATACTCCCTCTCAGAATCAGTGCTGGATAAAATTGAGTAGTAGTTGGAGCTTTTCTTTAGTCGCTCTCTGCTACCTAATAGATGGTCAAGTCCCTTAGACTTAGACTTTTTTCCATAATGTTATGGCAATATCTTTCTATCACTGATGCAGCTGAAACTTAACTGTTTTGCACCTCATCCTCTTTGGTATTCGAGGAATAAATGACAAAAATAACATACAAATCTACATTCAAGGGAGAAACCAAGGAGATCCTTTTCACTGGTAAATAAGTTACTAACATTTGATGTCTGGTCTTATGGACTCATTGATCATGTCTTTGCTATCTCGGTAACCAAATAACTAATTACACAATCAACCAACTAATTTATATTAGTGGCTTCCATGATAGGTCTTTAGTTCAGGTATCAAAGTTATTTGGAATTAGGGAGAATTTTGGGGTATCCTCCTTTACCTGTTCTCTGGGTTGAACTTGGTAAGAAAGGATAAGGATTTAGAAGTCATGTTTTATTTAGGGATTATGAAGACAAACTGTTTGGGTTGACATCCTAGCTCTGCCTAATAGTAATTCTGTGACCTTGGGCAAGTTATTTCCTCTCTGTGCCTCAATTTCAACAATAAAATAGCATTAGAAATAGTATCTAGGTTCTGGTCAACCAAGATAGTGGTGTAAGATATTCCAGGTGCTGTTCCTCCATAGACTCTTAGAACAACTAGCAAAAACGGGCAGATCCATTTTCCTAAAAACTCTGGAAGACAGTTAAAGAGCTGGAGTAGCTGGATGAGTGCCAAATCAAGAAAACACTGCTTTAAAAATGGTAGGAAAAGCTCATGGTGCCCTTGCTGACTCCTACCCCCACCCTCTCTGGCACAGTGTGGAGCCAGCCTATATTCCCATTGTGCAGCCCTGGCCCTGTTCCAGAGAGAACAGAGTCACCCTTCAGCATATACTGGGGTGCCTGTATGTTGGTGTCAATCTATCAGGTGGCAGTTTGAAAGAATGAATCAGGAAACTCGTGTTGGCTCACCCTCTCAGACTTGCCCTGTATGCAGAAGCAACTTGTGGACAGCTAAAGTAGTATAAGAAACAGTTAAGTCAAAACAGCCTGGGACAGATGATTGCTTCCTTTAAGTCATACAGTAGAACACCCAGGAGGGGGAAAAGTCTATTTCATGGGGAGTAGATAAGGCATTCGAATTCCTATAAATGGGGGGCTTCCTAAGTTCACGAGAAAGCACAAACCCAGGACATGATGCAGGCTCAGAAAAGAAAGGAGAGGACCCTGCACTTCTCATTCACTTCAGGCCTAATTCCTGAAGGAGAGCACCTGTCAATGCAGAGACAATTTGCAAAGACAGTGAAAGGTATTTTTTGCATTAGTTTGTTTGCTCTTGATAGCTACTTGCACCCAAGAAAATCTCTGTCATATCACTAGCTAGATACAAATTTAAGGAACAGAGAGCTCAGGGAATAAATTTCAGAGTTAGCACTTTAAATTATTAAAATGTACAGTGTGAAACAAAAAATTAAAAGACAAACAAAGAAACAGGAAATTATGGGCTATCTAAATGAACAAGATAAAAATCCAGAAATCATTAATGAAGAAGACCAGACTTCGGACATACTGGACAAAGACTTAAAAAAATGATCATCGTTATGCTCAAGGAGATAAAGGAAAACACAGAGAAAGAAGTAAAGTGTAGGAAAACAATGAATGAACAATATGAGAGTCTCAATAAAGACAATAGAAATTTGAAAAAGGAACCAAACAAAAATACTGGAATTGAGGGTCACAATAACTGAAATGTTAAATTCCCTAGAGCACTTCAACAGCAGATTGGATCTGACAGAAGAAAGAATCAATGATCTTGAAGACAAGACAATTGAAATGATTCAGGCTGAGGGGCAGAAAGAAAAAAGAATTTAAAAGCAACCAAACAGAGCCTAAGAAACATGTAGGATACCATCAAGCATAAAAATATACATATTATGGGAGTCCCAGAAGGAGAAGAAAAAGAGAAAGGGCAGAAAGAATATTCAAAGAAATAATGGCTGATAGCTTAACAAAAGACATGAATGTGTACATTCAAGAAATTTGTAGAGTCAGAAACTAGAATATAGGTTACCAGGCACTGCAGTGGAGGGTAGGGAATGGGGAGTTAATGCTTAATTGGTACAGAGTTTCTGTTTGGGATGATGGAAAATTTTGATAATGGATGTTAGTGGTGGTAGCACAACATTTTGAATGTAATTAATACCACAGAGTTATATATTTGAATGTGATTAAAAGGGGAAAATTTTAGGCTGTATATATGTTACTAGATCTAAAATAAAAAAGTAAACTATAGACTACAGTTAGTAGTTCAATTAGATTAATATCATTTCATCAATTGCAACAAAGTTACCACACTAATGTAAAGTGTTAATAATAGGGAAAACTGGGTGTGTGAGAGGGGTATATAGGAACTCTTTATTTCCTGAATGATTTTTCTGTAAACCTATAACTTTTCTAACACAGAAAATTATATATAAAAAACAGTTTCTACTGCATAGGGTTATAATGGGCATTAAATCAGTTAACATATGTGAAGCATTTAGAACAGTGCCTGGCAGATGCTGTGCAACAGGTGTGTCTGCTGTTATCATTACTATATACTCAAGGACTGACTTTGTGCCTGGCACAGAGTGCATATTCAAATGATGTTTGTTGAGTGATTGTATATATATCTGCTGGCTAAAGGACCTACTTAGGAATTTTTGTGCTAACTGTTCTGAACCAATACATTTTCAGCCTATCACTATCACTCCTTTCTCTTGGTTTCAAACCCTACATCTGCTCTTCTCTTTCCATTAAAACCCTTGTTAATCCTTCATGCATAGCATTTCTATCCATTCTGTGGGACAAGTAACTGTGCCTGGGTCTCAACTTGAATGCGACCTGGCTATACATCTTTTTAATATCAGAACTCAATTTCTAGGATGATCCTATTTCAAGATTTGTCATTACTTTTGTAGATCAATCTGTTCACATCTTAGCAATTCAAATTATTTTGTCAATCTTATAATTAAGCATTTTGAAGTATCCCAGAATTAATTTTTATATTGTTAACATTCAAGCCTAAAATTGTGATGAAGCCTTCTGACATAACAGCCAACTTATTATGCATATTCCTGTCCCATTAGCTCACTAAGGTGCCAGTTCATTTGCATATTATTGCTTGACCCTCATATCATGGCCAATTAATTTGCATATCCCTATCTAATTGGCTCAAATAAGTTTTTGCCACTTTATTTATTGGCCCAGCTCCCAGACTAGCGGCTTTTAGTTCAAATCAATTGAATTTGTAGTTTTCTTTGTCATGTTTTCAGTACCAGTAGAAGGATATGTAAGGGTAGCAGTCAAGGATATTAGGAAAAGATTCCAGAATGTATAAAGGATTCATTTACTGGTTCTATCTTCTCTTTCAGTGGAGAAGACTGAAGAAAAAAGGAGAAGAGTTCAGACATGTGGGCAAGAAAATTTTCAGGAAACAGGTTATTAGGTTGATGAAAGAAATATTGAGGAAGTTATATATTCTGTATCGCTAACAAAAATGTTCTAACTTGGAACTTGGCCTATCCTGTGCCTCAGCTAAAATTATGATGTATTTATGCTTCTAAGGGCCTGGTTTTCAAATTCAACATGCATAAAAATAATATGGAGGAGGGGACTTGTTTGAATGCTATTTCCAGGTTCCTGCTTTTAGATATTCAGTTATACTTTGGTCTGAGAAAGTCCCGGAAATTACATTTTAACACAGTATTCAAGGTGATGCTAATGTAGGTAATCAAGCTATCACATCTTGATAAATATTGCCTGAAGGATCTGCCTCTACTAATTCATGGTTTTTCTGTGGATTCTCGTGGCCACTTGATATTGGGTGAGTTGCACTTTCCTAGATGACTTCAAATATTTAAATGTGGCTGAATTTCCCAAATTATATTTCCAGGACAGTAGAAAAGCAGAAAGGAAAAAGACAAAGCCATGAATTTTTTTTTTTTAATTGCATTTTATAGAAAGGAGAGAATGCATATGAGGTGGTGGGACAAGTAAATCTTACTGGTCTCGGTCTTGGTGACTAATCCACACACAGGCACTCTGACATCTATGGATGGTGACTCCTTTATCACCACAAGACCCCTTCCTTCTTCCCCACCATTCTTCCTCAAGCAGTTGCTGCCTCTTGTGAATTTCACTGTCTTTGGGAGACATACAGTTTGGGAAACCTCTCCTACAGCCTAACCCTTTGCTTTTCACAGGATAGATTCCAGAGTGATGAGACAGGATTGCGCATGACAAGGAAGAAGATAGGGCTTGGGGGTTGGAGTGGAAAGTGGAAGGGATAGAGGATGAGCGAGAATACTCGCAGGCACTTTGCTTCTCAGCTCTGAAGGGTATCCCTGACAGAGTCTCATCTCAGAGCCACCTCTCTAGCTCCTTGATGTTCAGGAGACAGCTGGAATAGATGAACATGATTTCAGTCCTTTATATACATTTTCCCAGCATCCTCTTGCCCCATATTAGGTATGCTTTTGTTGTTCTTTTTAATATTTAGGCAAATACAAAAAAGCAGGGCTGTGAACTTTTTACCCTTGTCTGTTTGCCATGGTTCCCAGTAATACAAACACTTAGAAAAATCTCAGGACTGTGTGCTGGCTTTGGGGAAAGAAGGAATGGAATGGGTTCTATGAGACAGGTAAGAAAAATCTGCCAGAAGCCACAAGTAAGGCAAGAGAGTCAATTCATGGTTCTGAGAAGGAAAAAAAATGGAATGCCAGAGAACTATTTAACTGGGGGTACTTATAAGGGTTTGTACATATGGAAATTTCCCAGTCTGAAAATGCCTCAATTTTCAGCTCTTGAAATCTCCATTTTCATCTTTACCAACCCTCAGCACCTCATTCTGGTGTTTCAGTTCCAGGCAGGGGAGTCACTTTTGAGTAGGTAAGAGCTGAGGATCCTCTTTCTCTCATCTTTTGAGATGTGGAAGGCTGAATGATGCATTGCCAAGCAGTCTGAATTGGGACTCAGTCCCAGCATCGCCACCTACAAATCAGGTGACCTTGGATGGCAGTAATGACAAAGGCTCTGCCAGTATTGAATGCTTTCTATATGTCAGACATGAAACAAAATGCTTTATGTACCTCCTCAAATGTCTCTACACTTCAATTTTCCTCATCGGTAAATGAGAATATTGTTAGCAGAAACTTCCTCACAGGACTCTGTGGCCCACATTTAAAAAAAAAGTTGGAAATGAAGTTCTAAATTGGAAAATATTCTACAACCATGTGACAATGTGACTTTTTTTAACAGTTAAAAATAATTTTTGGATTTAAGTAGAAAAATAGGATGTCTACCTAATTGAACAAAATTTAAAAGCTTATGATCACTTCCATTTTTCTGATTTAGAAAGGTGTTCTTTCCCTCTTGAAACAGCCATGTCCTTAACTAGAAAACTTTCAGAATTTTATTTAATTTGTGATCTAAAGCCCAAACTGAACTTATTATTTTGACATTCCTCATTAAAGCTGTACTCAGAAGCCTCAAATTTCTGGTGTGACAAAAAGGAAGGGACTTGAGGAAAGTAATTGTTATGGCATAAACAAGGACAAGAAATTCAATTAGGAAAAAGTTTTCTGACTTGGGAGTCTGCATCAGCATAAATTTGAGTATAAAAGCTAAATAATACATCTCAAAACTGCAAGACATATAACCTCACACCTTTGGGAATCCTCAACTTTTCCAATGCCTTCACTTTTGTAGACCTCTTCATATTTTGCACCAATTTTCACAAATAGACATCATATTTATCATTTGAAGTGAGATTTATTCCAAACATGCAAATGTGCAAGAGGCAGTGAAAATATTGGGATGCGGTTATCAGGCAGAAGGCTTGATTCTCTCCAAGTACAGAGCAACAAAGCTATTCATTTCTTACTTCCCCAACTTGCTTCTGAAGTATAACCCTGCTGCCTGCAACATTCAAGATCTCAGTATGAATGATTAGATTCAGAGTCCCTTGCTGTTGCACACAAATATTTGAGAGTTGGAATGTAAGAATGCAAATACATTAGTCTGTTGTAGAGATGTGAATGATATTGGCAAATCTGTTAATGTAAGGTATGAAGGGTTGGGGTTTATATGGTTTGCTATATCAATATATATTAGAGGTAAAATCTTTATGCAGTGAATTTTGAGGTAGGAAAGAAATAAATAGACTCATCTAGTAGTAAGAAAATTTATTTTAAAAAATATTTCCGACTCTCATTTTCTTTCATTTTTTGTTGTTGATAAATTCCACATCTTGTTTAATTCACTGTTTGGTTTGTGCAAAGCATGGGCCTACTGGTATTGCTGAATTGATCAGCTAATCCCATCAAACAAACAGATGAACTCCCCGCCCCCTTTGAATCAATCAATTGGTTTAATTGTCCTTTGGTTGCTTTCACATTTTGCATATCTAGCACAAGATTCGATAAAGTTACTAATAGAAATAATAATAATAATATTTACTGATCACTTACATGTGCCAGATCCTATGCTCTCATTCATTCTTCCCAAAACCTTATCATGGACATTGTGTTATTACTCCCATTTTATAGATAATGCAACTGAGGCTTAGGAAAGCTAAATAACTTGTCCAAAGTTTTGGATTTAAATATTGGCAAAACAGCCCACCTTTGTTCCAATTAACTAGCCATTTCCATCAAATGTAGTTTGGCATCGGAATTACCTGGAATGATCTTGTTATATAATCTTGGTCTCCTTGGACATAGGTCAACTTACTTTGAGACAGACCATCCAAGTGCTTAAAGCTATTTTAATGGTAAGTAGGTTAAACAATTTGAAATGCAAGACTTGTTTTTTTTTTTCCCCCAGCCATATCTCCTTTGTAAATAATTCATTATTCATTCAGCATCTATGCTTAGTGCTACCAGTCAGTGAGGGCATTGTGAGAGAAACAAATACATAACAGTCTAGAGAGGGAGACAGGTGATGTTTGAGGGGTATAAACAAACTGCTCTTGGCATTTTAAAAAGGCAAAGATTTGTTCTAATGGAATGGATCAGAAAAGTCTTCATGGAGTCTCTCCACCTAAAACGTATTTTCCCCCAAATACCCCATGGCTCTCTTCCTCACTTTTCCCAGGTCATTGCCAAAATGTCGTTTACTCATGAGGCCTTTCCTGACCACCCCGTTTAAAACCATACCCCACCCCCACCCCCAATATTTCCTGTCCTACTTTCTGCTTTACTTTCTTCATACTGTTTGGCATACTATATGCTTTTTCTTATTTATTGGTTTCTTGTCTGTCTCCTCCATTAGAACGTAAGCTCCACAAGGCGAGAGTCTTTTGTCTGTTTTCGCTCATGTGAACCTAGTATTAGAACAGTGCCTGACACAGAGTCGGGACACAAGAAATATTTGTTGAGTGGATGGAGGAAATAATACTTTGGCTGGGACTGAAGAATGGGGAAGATTTACCTAGGCATTGTCAGAAGGATGTGAATTCCAGATGGAGAAAAAGACCTAAGCAAAAACTGGAGGCTGTGAGTTGCATAACTTGTTTGGAGAACAGGGTGCTGGTCAATTTGATTGATATATGGTGGGACATAAGTCTACAAGGATCTACATTATATAGATGTGTGTGATTATGACTTAATTCCACAGGCAACAGGGAATCTTTGAGATTACGTGTTTAAAGGATATGAATCTGGTGCAATGTTGGACCTAGAGTGTGTGGGGTCTGAAGCTTATATAATTTTGTAGGTTCTCTTTAGAAAAAAGAATATAAAATTATAGACGCAAAATGAGAGATGGACTCTGACCTTATTTCTTTCATGTCATAATACTGAGTGAGATAATACAATGGGTGGTAGGAGTCATCCAGATGCCATTTCTTCACCAGTTAGGTTACTGGTTAGCAATAACCTAACTATGCATAGATATGACTCTGAACCCCATAAATGTATCCTGCTAAACTCAACTTCCCTTAGCCAGATCCCAGAAAATGCCTGCAGCCTCCCTGATGCCACTGAACAAGAAGGGATGGATACTGGAGGAGAAGTCAGAGTGCAGCGAGATAGCAAACAGTGATTAACAAATTGTAGTTAAAGTGTTTTTATGAAACTCATTTCTGGACCTTGGAAGAAGCTGGAACAAATGAGATGCCTTGACAAATTATTGGCTTCATGGTAATCTGTTTCTTGAGCCCTGGTGATGAATATAAGATGAATTGAAAGGAAGTACTAGGGGAATACTAGGTCCAAGGTGATGGGGGGATGGTTGCCATGGGAATTTGGAATGGAACATGACATGTGAGAGAGGATGCTAAGGAACCATGTAATAGTATTTGGCTTTGAACCAAGGGAAAGGGAAAGGTCAAAGACATCTGAAATAATTGCTTCAGGATACTAAGTAGTAATATAGGGATATATTGTTACTGCAGTTAAAAATTCCTCTATTTTTTTTTCACATATTAAATACTTTTGCAGTTTTAGAGGAAACTGTATTCATTGCTTTAAGTTTGCTCTCTTATGCTATTCAGCAGTGAAAGTAGTTAAGTTATGAAATAGGGTCTTAGTGACATGAAAGAATTAATGTAGCTTGTAGCTTCCCCAGGTGATTTTTTTATAAAGAGAAACAAATTTTATATCACATATATATATATATATATTCGATTGACAAAATAGTGGTTCAGTAAGTGGTAACTTGGCATTTTTTAGCTGTTATGCTTTAGAATGTAAAATCACCATGTTACATTAGGGTAACCTTTCAAAGTTGGCAATAATTTTATTCAAGAAAGCATTGAATAACCGGTAATATTGGTTCTAATTCTATAGCCACAACCATTACAACTATCATCTATTTATAATGACCTTGGGACATATCAAGAAAATCCCTTACACTTTAATATGTTACCGGAAAACTAGAAATATAATTGATTTACTCACACAGTAAAGAAAATAAAATTTATGTTCAGCTGTGTGACAGGACCTTGAGTTGACTTAAGCTTCTGAGCAGGTGAATACTTTTCTCACACTATTTTACTAAGATCAGGTTGTATAGAACCTTCTATGCAAAGTCTCATCCACCCCCAACACAAGCTGTAGAAAATAATGCATTATTATGGGAATTCACTCTAAAACAGAGATTGCAATGTTCATATATATTTGAAATGCTGAATCTTTAATAACATGGTATTGCAAAAGCTAGATTAGGCTATCAAATGCCTAATACATAAAAATAGATATAACACTATTTTTCATACCATGAGTGAATTTTGACAAAAAATAAGGAACCTCAACAAATCCATAACACGCATTGCCTTTCAGAAGAGAAGCAAAAATCTTCAATGCCATAGAACTGACAATTAATATTTTGGATATGAAGCAGGAAAATAGGCTTCATCTTATGAAGCAATTCCAATAGATTGAGGGTGGCTTCCTGGGGCCTGTGCTTGGATGAATTCTGAGATTGCTTCTAGACTCCACAGGAAACAGAACTGTGATCAATTAAGAAGTGGGGGGTTGCAGCATGTGTGCTATGATTTTGGTATCCATGAAAAAATAGCAATTTTTAAAAACATCATTGACTTACCAGATAAGCCACCCACATCCATCTTCTTCAGGTTCTTTGCCTCCAGAATGACAACAGTCAGTTTGCCAGCAGTAGGTACATAGCGAAGGGAGAAGCAGATATCACCCAATTTCTCTTGCTGTAAAAATCAATAAGAGGTTATTAGTATTTTTTCAAATAACGGTGAAAATAGTTCATACATTTGTATATACATTGAGTAAATTCCTCATGAGGAGGATTATGACAATCAGTATTTGAAAACTCAAGTCTATCAGCATTACACAGCGGTCATTCATTCACTAAGTTTTGGTTAAGAGTGATTGTAATCCATTGTAGTTTTTAAAAAGTCCATCTATATTTTTAGCATTCATCAAAAATCTATAATTTAACAGTACAGGAAATGAGGCCAAGATGGCTTTCTTAGAAACTCTGCACTCTGCATACCACTGCTAAGCTCTTGGGCAAATTTCATACCTTTAATAAGTAGCTTTTTCAAAAGACCCTAACACATTTTTAGGAGAATCAACCTAACTAAATTTTTGTCTTTTTTACATTCCAAATAGGAGTATGTCTAGTACTTTATATTTCGATTTTTGGGAAAAAAGACTTGTATCTGTGTCCCATTAAATTTTATTTATTAATGAGAAATTCTAAATTTTTAGTAGCTGAAATGCAAGTGTAAGTTTTTGTATGATTGATATTTTTAGTTTAACTCATTTCAAGTGAGATATAACTTACATTTTCCTTACCCTAAGAGTTATAAAAATCTGAGCAGCAGGCTGAAAAATGGAATCACATGGTAATACAAGGCAAAGCATCTCACATCCCCTCACATTATTTCATTGGTACTATATTTTAGGCCCAAAAAGCACTCACCAATCCTGGACTCAGGCATTTTTGAACAACTGATTCAGAGTTTAAAATGATGATAATGGTATATAAAACGTTGACTTTTTATCAGAAAGGACTCCTATCTGTTCTCCATCTAAAGTCTTATTTTCCAAGATTACTAAATAAGCGTCATACTATTATTCAACACGGGTAGAATTTGCACCCATATTTACATGCATGAGAGAAAGAAGAGTATCCAGTGGTTTGCTGTACCCTCCTCAGATACTAGAGACTTTAGATTGCTTTCTGATGTAGGGAATTATGTACGTCACAAATAATTTCTTAGCATTTTCCACCCCAAAATGTGAATTCTGATTTCAAAAGAAGGCAGTAATTCTGAATGAAGACTTCCACAGATAGATTTTTAACAGAGGGATGAGGTAAGGAAAACCATATCCTAAGGAGCTCTTATGCTATGCTCTTATTATGACTGCATTTGGCCTTATCTGTATTTTGACATATGTGCTAAATCAGTCAGAGTCTCCAAGTGTGGAAATTATGGCCTAGATGTAATTTAACAATTTTAGAAATGTAATTCCTTTCTGTCAGTACTCATTATATCCATTTTTCAAAAAGGAAAGTGTGTCTACTCATTCAATGATTTATCTATAGGTGAGAAGCAATATATTCTATGTGTGTGTGTGTGTGCATGTGTGTGAGAAATGGTGCCTCCTTCAGCTTAAGTAATGCCTCTATTGAAAACCACCATACACATTTAAAGCCCCAGTCCTTTCATTTCTTGGTTTCCATAGCATCTTACACATGCATCTCATATGTCACTGAGGACTTATATTTGTCTCATTGTGTACAGGTCTTAATTCTTCCACAAGTCCATAAACTCCTTAAAACAGGATCCTTGCCTGAATTATCACTCTCCATGTGTGACAGAGAGAGAAGACTGCAGGAAAACAGAAGCCCCTGAGAGCATCAAAGAGCTGAGGTCCATAAAGAAGCAAACCCTATGCCTGATTATTCACACCTGAGCTCCAAGAGATGGAAGATTCTGGAGAAGGCAGAGACCTCCACAGAGATTGGCGCCATCTTGCTTCACCACGTGGCAGCAACTCCAGGATCAACAGTAGCTGACTTTGGTGAGAAAGCTGCTGATGCCTCAATCTGGACATTTCATCTCCTTGGAACTGTAAGCTTTTACCCCAAATAAATCCCCATTATAAAAGCCAGCAGATTCTGCTCTGCCATCCCCTGAAGACGTGTTCTCTTCCTCCACAGTTGAAACAAGGCTTATGCATGATGCCTATGTAGTAAGCAGTGTTGCTATACCTGACATTTCTACCTTTGAATTTAAAATTTAGGGATTCATAGAAGTATGAATTGTTGGTAAACAAACATTTTTTTTCCTTGATAAAGTCTTTCACTGAACTGTGATTAGAAGCATATGCTCTTCTGCCCCTAGAGTCTGAAATAGACCTTATTCTACCATGTGAAGGTTTTACTACATCTCTTGCCATCTATATAGAAGAATTGGAATGATCTGATAGTTTTCTATGGACAGTTTTGAACTCTTTTATTTCATGGTTTTTACATGTCAGTTTGGGAGAATGAAGGTTGAGTAGCAATATATAAACATTTAATATTAAATATTTTATTTATCACTCAAAAATTCTAGGGGTTATGGTGATGGGGAA
>JAQZBX010053580.1:0-18849 GCA_029593785.1 Cabassous unicinctus | reverse complement strand
TACCAGGTATATGATTTGCAAATATTTTGTCCTATTTGGTATATTGACTATATTTTCTTAATAGTGTTCTTTGATTTTAAAAAGTTTAATTTTGATGAAGCCCAGTTTATTTAATTAAAAAATTTACATTTGTGTCATATCTAAGAATCTATTTCCAAATCCAAAGTCATAAAGTTTTAACCTCTATGGCTTTCCTTAAAGTTTTACAATTATAGCTCCTACATTAATGTCTTTGTTCCATTTTAAGTTAATTTTTGTATATGATGTGAGGTAGGAGTCCAATTAGTTCATTTTGCCTGAGAATGTCCATTTGTAGTGGCATCATTTATTGAAGAGATTATTCCTTCGCCATCAAATGGCCTTGCCTCCTTGTCAAAAATCAATTGAACGTACATGCATGGGTTTAGATCTGAACTCTCAATTCTAACCCATTGGTCTGTATTCTATGTTTATCATTTGCCAGTAACATCTTGTTTTGCTTTGTAAAACAATTTGAAATAGTGAAACGTGGGTTCTCAGCTTTGTTCTTCTGTTTCAAGATTGTATTGGCTATTTGCTGTCCCTTATATTCCCATATACAATTTAGGATCATTTTTTCTATTTTTTTCAAATCTGTCATTGACATTTTTGATGGGGATTCACTAAATATGTAGATAAGCAGTGTTGCTTCTTAGCATTATGAAGTCTTTGAATCCATTAGTACAGGATGTCTTTCTAATTGATTTGTCTTCTTGAATTATTTTCAGCAATGTTTTGTAGCTTTCACTAGTTCATCTTGCACCTCCTTGTCTAAATTTATTCCTAAGTATAAAATTATTTTCATGCTTTCTTCAATGGAATTATTTTCATAATTTCATTTTCAGATTGTTCATTGCTAGTTTATAGAAATAAAATTGAATTTTGCCCATTGATGTTGTATCCTGCATCTTTGATGAATTATTACCTCTGTTTTCTGTGGATTCTTTGGGATTATCATTATATAAGGTCACGCCATCTATAAATGGCAATAATTTTCTTTCTTTTCTAGTTATTTCTATCCTGAATAAATTTGAAATTAAATGGTTTTAATCAGATACAATATCATTAGATTTTTTTAATCACCATTATAAAACCAATTTAAAAATTTTGTTTAATACAATCTTATGCAAATTTGTAAATGGTGTAGATTTTTTAAACAATACCAGGAAGAGTTGGGTCCTGCAAAAGATGTTTCAGTAAATAGTAGTTAATTTTAAAATATTGATATTTTGTTGCATGGTCATAATTTTTCAACAATGGCAATTCATTAAATTGAAAACAAGAAAGCAGATGTGACTCAAGCAATTGAGCTCCCATCTACTACATGGGAGGTAGCAGGTTCATTTCCTAGTGCCTCTTAAAGAAGATGAGCAAGACAGTGAGCTGAAGGCACAAGCTAGGGTGGTGAACTGATGCAACAAGATGTCACAACAAGAGAAACAAGGAAGAAAAACATAATGAGAGACACAGCAAAGCAGGAAGCAGAGGTGGCTCAAGCAATTAGGCACCTTCTTCCCACGTGGGAGGTCCCAGGGTCATTTCCCAGTGCCTCCTAAAAAAGGAGGATGAGCACACAATAAACAGACACAATGAGCGCAAACAAGTGGGTGAAGAAAAATAAATAAATAAATAAAACTCTTTTGAAAAATGAAAATAAGTTTAGTTAATTAGTAAAATATTAAAACATTGGTGAGTTTGCTAACATTGAAACCAAGAAAGTAAAAATTACAATACAATTTGTTTTGGATATTAATAATCTATTAAAACTTAAATTATTTTGATATTTAATATGTATAACTTTCAATTTTTCAACTACTTTAGTGCTGTTAGGAAAAATAAACCATTTAAAACTTACTGAAAGCATGTATATAGTGATGCACATTTTCCCTTTAGCCTCACGGTGCAAAATATCTCAGTCATACACCCGTCATGTCCCCCATTTCATGTGCCAAGCAGGTGCCAATATTTTTTACATAATAAATTTCACAATTGTTTATGTGTCTTCTTAGTCTCTGAATCTATATTATTATTTCTCCCAGAAACAACCTTAATATGCAACAACTAGAGCATGCTATGATTTTCAGCCACAAAACCTGCAATAAATGAAGACTTTTGCAAAATATTGTACAACAAATTTAAGAACTAAATGCATGTAATCATTTCAGAAAATGAAAAGTTCTGTGTTTGCTATTTAAAATAGAAATGTCTAATGAGGCAAAATTCCCCCTTCAGTATCAGGATCACAAACAGTAAGCTTTTTACTCACTATTGACACCCCATGACCTCTAATTTATCCCAAAGCCACGAGTGTACCCTTGTGGGTTGGTGCTTGATGAAGAAAGCACTTGTACTCACCATGGATGCAAAGCCTGCTTCAATGAAGTTGAACTCCTAGGTATTTCATCCAGTATATATGGGACCAGTTGGTCAGAAAAGGCAGGTTCAGATGTCCCTTCTCAGCCAACCAGGCACAGCACAGTTGTCTTTGAGATCAATATTTATTGGTGGCTTTTCTTCTTCTCCCCAACCTCTCTCTGGATCACTGAATTTCAGGGTTCAGATTATTTCGGCCATATTTTTAGGAAATTCAAACAGAAATGGAGCAACTATCTCAGGCCTGGAATGGAATGGATTGTGATAGCAAGAAACAATGTACAAGCTCAATATACAAAATCAGTTGCCTTCTTGTATGCCAAGAATGAAAAATCATAATCTGAATTAAAAGTAAATAAATGGTATTATTTAAAATAGCAACAAAAATAAGAAACATATAGGTTCAATATGAAAGCAGGAAACTATGAAATGCTGTTTAAAGAAACAAAGGAAAATATAAATAAATCAAGAATTATTGATTATTCTTGACGGGAAGACTCAAAATTGTTAAGATGTCAATTCTTGCCAACTTGGTCTATAGATTTAATCCTATTCCTATATAAATCTCAGCAAGCAATTTTGTAGAAAAGAAAAATCTATTTCTAAACATAAAAGAGCCTACAAAACCCTGATGAAAAACAAAGCTGTATACTTCCTCTTACAAGTTTCAAGACTTGTAGTAAGCATACATTAATCAGGACAGCATAATGAGAGTGAAAGTATAGGCACAAAAAACAAAAAGGCAGCCTACCCAATGGGAGAAAATATTTGGCAACCATATATCTGATAGGAGCCTTATATCCTACATATATAAAGAAATCCTACACTGCGAAAATAAAAAGACAAACAACCCATTTAAAAAATGGGCAAGTGATCTGTAAAGACACTTCCCCAAGAAAGAAATACAAATGGCTAAAAAGCACATGAAAAAATGCTCAACATTGCTAGCTATTAGGGAAATGCAAATCAAAACCACAATGAGATACCATCTTACACCCATCAGAATGGCAGCTATTAAAAAAAACAGCAGAATATGAGTGTTGGAGAGGATGTGGAGGAATAGGACACTCATCCACTGCTGGTGGAATTGTGGAATGCTCTAGCCACTGTGGAGGACATTTTAGCAGTTCCTCAGGAAACTAATAATAGATCTTCCATATGATCCAGCAATTCCACTACTGTGTATATACCCAGAAGAATTGAAAGCAAAGACACGAACAGATATATGCACACCAATGTTCACAATTGCCAAAAGTTGGAATCAGCCCCAGTGCCCATCAACAGATGAATGGATAAGCAAAATGTGGTAAATACATACAATGGAATATTACTCAGCTGTTATAAGGAATAAAGTGTTAACAGATGGAATAACATGGATGAATCTTGAAGACCTTATGTTGAGTGAAGCAAGCCAGGCATTGAAGGATGAACAGTTTATGATCTCATTGATTTGAATTGAGGAAAGTTAACAGTCTCTGAAAACCACTGTCTGAAAGATAGGTTAACAAGGGAGAGAGAGAGAAGGGTAGGTTGCAAGCCATCACCCATATGGACATAATCTATGGTAAATTGATAGAGTATAGTTACATATTGAAGGATAGGACAGGTGGGTATAGATTTTACTGATTTTGGTGGTGCAGGGTTAACAGGTGGGTAGATTAGGAAGGGCAAGTTAGAATACCCAGAGCAAGTAACTATGAATCTTGTCATCCCATGAGCCAAGACAGGGGAGTGTCATATGCCCCAGGGGGGTGGGGAGGAAGAAACAGAAAAGATCAAATGTAGTATTTAGTAGTCAGGGGAAATATTCTTCATTGCCTTACAATAGTGGACACAGGACATGGCAAATATCATCAAAAAATATCAAACTGTACCATCTAAAATGTAAACTATACTGTAAACCATTGACAATGTTTAGTAACTATGTTTCACTATCTATATAATAGTTATAACAATGCTACCATCCACACACACAAAAATGTTGTAATATGGGGTGGGGAAGGGGGAGGGAGTTTGGGTATATAGAAATCTCTAGCATTCTGTGTGTGACTTTGCTGTGACCTAAAACTTCTTTGAAAACTACATGAAAATTTGGGAGACACTGGGGAATGAGAGAGGGAAGATTTCATGGTACACCCTGGATATCCAATAATGCAGTGATAAAAGGAGAAACAACAATAATAATAATAATTTTTAAAAAAAATATTTTCTTTTGTTTTTTCACATTTTCTTTTTTTGAATATCCCAATCCATTAATTATATTTTATTTTTAGTTCTTTTTTTCTAAATTTCCTTGTATTTTATCTCTTGCAGTTAAGCTTATCACTATTATTTCATTTTACTATTAATTGTATTTGGTTATTATATGAGTTTCATCTTTGAGGAAGGTTTAGGTCACAGAAAGGTTACAATGAGGGCTGCAGAGGATCATTGGTGGGGGGTGTCTGGGATGGGGGATTCATGGGAGTAAGTTCATCTGAATATACATGAAAATTATATAAAATTATTCAAATGATCGAGTGATGGGGCATGGCCATGGTGGATAGACAAACACTCAATAAATGAAGGAATACTGAATTCCCAGCCAGGAGAGCTCTGCCACATTCTCCAAGGGAGCTGCAACAGGCCCCTGAGTGCAGGGGCAGTGTCTGGCAAAAGAGGATGGCCCACTTTTGCGTTCTTGTTATTGATGACTAGCCTTATGAGTCTAGGCTCTTGTAATTGAAACTTGGTCTACTGTTATGGGGTGTCTAAGGGTTGCCACATGACAGACTCCTTGTTGCTCAAATGTGGCCTCTCTCTAAGCCAAACTCAGCATATGAATGCATTACCTTCCCCCCAACGTGGGACATGACACCTGGGGATGAGCCTCCCTGGCAACGAGGGACTAATACCAAGTGCCAACTGGAAACACGACTGGAAAAAAAATCCAAAAAAAAAAAACCTTGAATAAAAGGGGGAAAAGGTAAAAACAAATGAGTTCATGTGGCTAAGAGACTTCAAAGAGAGTCAGGAGGTAATTCCAGATGTAAAACTTACTCACACCTCAGTATGATCTCATAGATCACCAAAGTGGATATCACCCCACACAGAGGGACTCCTGAGGGCTCTGGAGACACCCAGGTCCTATATAAGTGGGGATAGCCCCAGAGATTGATGCCTTAAAAGTGGGTTCTACTTTGGAATCTGTGCTCCTGAGAGTTACAGAGTTGGATTCAAATAAGTCTTCCCTGCACATGGTCCATCAGTCCCTTCTATTCAAACCTATATGTGAGGCTGGAGTTTGTAGGTGTACTTCCAGAGACTGGAGCCTCTGGCCTGTCTATGTGCCAGCTGTGCCTGGAATCTCGGTGGAGCTGCAACTCCTACTCTACAGCTCAGAGGACTCACCCAAGTCACGTGGTGAGGAGATGATGATGATGGACAATGGCAATCCCAGGGAATGGAGACAGCCTGCAGCTGAAAGCAGGATAATCCCATCCACTGTATCCATGAGATATAAGCCCACTCTCACTGGGAGATGGAGTGGACATCACCATTCCAGTTCCTTCAGGATTAGGGGAAGAGCTATGGACTAGAGTGGACTCAATGGTATTCTGTTGTAGACGTATTGTGATTCAAGCAATGGAAGAAATTATAACAGTGAGGTGAAGCCAGTGGCCACTAGATGCTTTTGGGGCAGGGAGGGGAATGGCAGTTGTAATACAGGGGATTTTTCAGGACTTGTGGGTTGTCCTGAGTGACATTGTGGTGACAGATATAGGCCATTTTACAGCAGCATATACCATGCAAAACTGTGTGGGAGAGAGTGTGGCCTATGATGTGAACTGTAGTCTATGCTTAGTGGCAAAGCCCCAGGATGTGTATATCCATTGCAGGTGATGTGCCACACTAATGAAAGAGGTTTATGTGAGATGTTATGGGAGGTATGAGAGGGGGAGATGACAGGAATCCCTGTAATTTTTGTGTAACATCTATGTAACCTAAGCATTTTTAAAAATATACATGAAAAATAAAAAATAAAAAATAATTTTAAAAAAAAACAAAAAACAAATAGAACAGAATAGAGAGCTCAAAAATAGACCTATTCATATATAGTCAACTGGTCTTTGCCAAAGGAGCATAGGCAAATTATTTCAAGAAGTATGTCTTTTCAACAAACAGTGATGGAATATTTGGACATTTATAGAAAAAAATAAACACAGACAAACAACTCACTACAAAAGCACTACATTCAAAATAACTTAAGACAAATGTAAATTTCAAAACTATAAAAATTCTTGAATAAAATATAGGAAAAATCTATGTGACTTTGGGTTTGGTGATAATCTCTTATACAACACAAATATCATAATTCATAAAAGAAATTGATAAAGTGGATTTTATTAACATTAAGATTTTATTCACTGAAAAGATATATTAATACAATGAAAATACAAATCACATGCTTGGATAAAATATTTGAAAAATACATATCTGAAAAGTCCTTGTATCTAAATATTCAAAAAATAATCATAAAAATATACAAGAAGAAATCAGCTCAATTAAAAGGCAGGGATGGTAGCACAACAATGCACTGGTAGTTAATATAATTGAATTGCACACTTAAAATGGTTAAAATGGACTTTTTGTTTTATATTACTACAATAAAATTTTCAAAAAGTCTAAAAATTTCAATAGGACCAACTCAAAAGAAAATATACAAGTGGATAATAGGTATACACAAAGGTGCTCAACATCACTTATCATTGTGGAAACTTAAATTAAACCCAAATGAGGTACTACTACATATCTATTCAAATGGCTAAAATCCATAAAAGAGAAAATACTACTGTTGAGGATGCAGAACAATAGGAACTTTCATTCAATGCTGGTAGAAAAAAAGAAGGTGTGGACACTTTGGTGAACAGTTGCATTTCTTTCAAAACTAAATATGGTATCACCATACAATCCAGTAACCATACTCCTAGATATTTAACCAGTTTGAAAACTTGTTCACACAAAAACCAGCACTCAATTATTTACAGAAACTTTACTTATAATGGTGAAAAAGTTGAAGGAGTCATGATATCATTCAATAGGGAAAAAGATAACCAAACCGTGGTACATCAATGCATTGGGATACTATACAGTGATGAAAAGGAATGAGGTAGTAAGTCATGAAAATGTATGAATAAATCAAATACATATTGCCAAGTGAAAGAAGCTAATCTGAAAGGCAAACTAATGATGGTTCCAACAATATGACATTCAGGAAAGTCAAATTTTAGAGATTATAAAAGCATACTTCATTTTATTGCACTTTGTGTTTTTAAAAAATTGAAGCTTTGTGGCAACCCTGCTTCAAACAAGTCTATTGGTGCCAGTTTTCCAACAGCATATGCTTGCTTCATGTCTCTGTGTCAATTTTGAAAATTCTTTCAATATTTCAAAACTTTTCATTATTATTATATCTGTTATGGTGATCTGTTATCTTTGATGTTACAATTGTATTTATTTTGGGACTCCACAAACTGTGCCAATATAAGATAGTGAACTAAATTGATAAATGTTGTGTGTGTTCTGACTACTCCACCAACTGGCCTTTCCCATCTCTCTCTCCCTATTCCTGGAAACACAACAATATTGAAATTAGGTCAATTAATAATATTATTTTGCCTGTTAAGTGTTCAAGTGAAAGAAAATGTTGTATCTCTTACTTTAAATCAAAACCTAGAAAGATTGGGAGCAGATGTGGCTCAAGTGGTGGAGCAACTGCTTCCCACTGGGAGGTCCTTGATTTGGTCCCAGTGCCTCCTAAAAACAAAAGAAAAACAAGCAACAAACTACAAAGCCAACTCAGAGGAGTCAATGTAGCTCAGTGGTTGAGTGCTGGCTTCCCATATACAAGGTCTGGGGTTTAATCCCTGGCCCTGGTACCTGAGAAAAAACCTAGAAAGATTAAGCTTAGTGAGGAAGGCATGATGAAAGCTGAGTTAAACCAAGAGCTAGACCACTTGTGCTAAACAGCCAAACTGTGAATGCAAAGGAAAATTTCCCCAAAGAAATTAAAAGTGCTACTCCAGAGAACACACAAATGATGAGAAAGTGAAACAGCTTTATTCCTGCTATTGAGAAAGTTTTAGGGGTTTGGATAGAAGCTCAAACAGTCACAACATTCCCCTAAGCCAAACGTGGTCCAGAGCAAGACCCTAACTCTCTTCAATTCAGTGAAGGCTTAGAGAGGTGAGGAGGCTGCATAAGAAAAATGTGAAACCAGCAGACGTTGGTTCATAAGGTTTAAGGAAAGAAGTTGTTTCCTCAACATAAAAATGTAAGGAGAAGCAAAAGGTGCTGATGTAAAAGCTGTACCAAGTTATCCAGAAGATCTAACTAATGTAATTTATGAAGATGTGTACACCAAGCAACAGATTTTCAATTTATAGACAGCTTTACATTTTGAAGAATATGCCATCTGGGACTTTCATAGTTGTCAATGAGCAATATTTTGAAAGGAATCATTTCTGATCAGTAGATCTCAATAGAGGGCTTAAAATAGTCAGTAAACTGTGTTGTAATCAGATGTTCTCTCATCTAGGATTTTTTGTTCTACTTATAAAGCACAAGCAGAGTAGATTTAGCATAATTCTTAATGGCCTTAAGATTTTCAGAAGGGTAAGTGAGCAGTAACTTAAATTAAAGTCACCTGCTGTATAAGCCCCTAACAGGAGTCAGTCTATCCTTTGAAGCATTGAAGCCAGGCAGTGACTTCTCCTCTCTAACTATAAAAGACCTAGTGGCAGTGGATAGCCTCTTGCTGTGGAGCCTGTGCTTGGTGCCTGTGGTAAAGGACTGTGCATGTAGTAACCAGATGAAGAAGAAGGCTATTTTTCCTTGTAAGATAAAATGGGCTTCTTTGTTCAGAGGAGTAATTATATCAGGGTCAGTCTGGAAAGGATATTTTGTTCAATATCTCAGATTATTCCCTTGGACAAAGTTGACATTCATCGCAGAATAGGGGAGAACGTGCATCTTAGGAGAATTTAATTCTGTTTTGTTCAGTTTTTCCTCTGAAGGTCAATGGCCCTTGATGATTTCATTCCCTCTTTTTAGTTCAATGCCTTCAGTCCTTCTTTCTTGCTATTCAATGAGAAGTAGAAATTTTCTTTCAGAACAGAGGAGTGGTCACTGGGGACTTTCTTCCACTCAAGAATGTTTAGCCCTGACATAGGATACTGCAGTGAAATATTGTCATGATGCATCCTTGTTCTGAGTAGAAGTTCAGCTCTTAAAGGCAGCCAATTCCACACAGGTTATCAGGACATCACAGGTGTGCAAGCAGCCACAGGTGGACCTGGACATGAGGGCAGAAACATAAGGTGAGTTGAAGGAGGGCTGAGATAGATGGATAAGGTCAGTGTGTGCAGGAAGCCTGAAACAGGAGTCTATGCCTGAGATACTAGAAGCTGAGCTTAGAATAGTTCAGCAGATTCAACTTTAAAAAAGGAGTGAACAACAGAAGAAGCAGCATCTCAGGAACCTCCTCTCCATCTCTAGGCTATTCTGCCCAGTATCAGGCTCAGTCCAGTATCAGGCTCTGGGCCCTGGAATTCTACCCTAACCTATCATCCACCCAACCAATCTCCAGTTGATGTTCTGGAAGCAAAACAATGGGACATCTGTGACATCATCTTCACCCCTCATTTTATTTGGAGATACCATAGAACTGTCTAATACAACTGCCTAACCCAGAGCTACTTTTTCCACAACACTACTGCCCTTGTCAGCTCCCACATCCATCTCCATCCATCCATCAGTTCTAGAACTTCTGTAGATTCAAGAAGTGTCCCACATTCACAGAGAAATGCTTAGCACCCAAAGAAAATGACTTGCCATGATCATAACCCTAACTAGAAGAGAGGACCATCCTCAAAACAGGTACACAAGGCTGCACAACCTCCTGGAGACTGCTCCTTCCCAGGGCCCCAGGGTGAAGCTAATGGGTGCATCACTCCAGCAGGTCAGGGCTTGGTAAGAAAGAGATGGTGCACAAAACTGGGCAATTGTTTAAAAGTATTTAAAAGAAGCAAAATTTACAATTTTCATTACCTGCAATATCATAGAAGCAAATCTTCAACTTTAATATCCTTTTGTTTCATCTTTTCTCTGTTGGCACTCTGTTCACCAGAGGTTCAATCCAAGGGCACATGGCTCCAGGACATTTAATTAATCAGTTTGCCACCCCTTCTGGAATCTTGAGGTGAGTCTATTACCCTTTCTCCTACCTAATACAACCACATATTTTTCCTGAAAGTCTGTTCCGTGGTCAAATTTCTGTAGTAGTTTTGTTTGTTTCAGTTACAATTGGAGCAGGATAAAATTATGAATATCCAATGAGATACCTTACTGCCATTGTACTCCGTATTTCCTTGTGATCTTTCATTCCAATGATCCAGGGGCCTTTGCTGCTTGTTAGTGGAGGGTATTAATTTATGGGAAGATACTAAATTATAATCTAAAAAAAGAAGGTAGGCTCAGCTTTTGTGTTCTTTAATAAACTTTTAAAAAATCTTATCCTGGAGACTATGGAGACTGCGGATTTGCAAGTCCTTTATTTACACATGTGGGTTCTCTTGGAATAAAAACAAGGCCCTGGAAACACCAGAGCACTTGGTATAAACCATACATTGAAAAGATAATAAATGAATACCTGGGTATCCTGCCTATTAGATGAACAATACAGGTAGCCCATGTTGGTAAGTGGGATTTTCAAGGGGAATATAACTGGCTTTCAGGTCCTGGTGAACCCTTAGCCACCCAGTGTCTGATTTCTTCCAAAGGAAACATGTGGGGCAATGGTAATGCATGATGGAATCCAAAAATTGGTCTTGCCAAAAGACAGTAAGTTAATAGAGAAATTCTACAGTCCATGGTATAGCAGCAGTCAAAGAGAAAGGATAATATTGAATGTGTAAATTGACAAAATCTCCTACATTTATCTTGCTTCCAAAGTATCAGAAAACTCCTATGTCCCCACAGGGCCAATGCAAATAGTTGAGAAGTGGCTACCGTGTCTGAAGCAGTTTAGTGGTTAGGATGAGAATGCTCAGCTATCTCATAGACCTGTTGACAAAGTAGACATTGTGAGGCCATGGAATTTGGGGAATGAATGAAGCAGAATGAGTCACATCACCAAAGCTCAGACTAGAAATGGTAATCTCTGTGAACACCAGTGGAGAAAATGTTTTCCAGAGATAAGATGTGCCTTGTCCCATGGCATAATGCCTCAATGTTCCATAAGCTCCCAAGAACTTAGATGGATTGCAACGACTTTAAAAACATGAAAATTCAACAAAAGGTACTTGGTTGTATCAAGGAATCCAAGGAAGAGTTGAGAGTCAAGATTCAGGAAGGACAGGTCACAGGGCTGGTCCAAGGACTTCAGTGACAGGAGTTTTTAGAAACTTTGTCTAGAGTGAATGCAATTCAGCCACCAGTGACAACTAATCTCAATGTCTCAGCTTTCAATACTTGGAAAGAGAGTCTGATTGAGATGTTTTGGGTGACATGTATTCACTTGAAAAAAATACTAGTGTTGGAGCTGGGGATTCTGTGTTGGGAGCTGAGGGGCCATGCCAAGCTATCGTAATGATGCCAACCATTTTCATCGTGTCCTTTATATTAACAATACTTTCTGCTTAATTATCTGTGAATCAAGAAGGGCAAGCATAAATTCTATGGCATTTTACAACTCTATTCACATTCTAAGTGGATAGTCTTCAAGAAACAATGGTCTGAGTTCTCCCTTCAATTATTTTTAATACAAATTTTCCATCCTGTGTTAGTTAAAACAAATGTTTATCCTGATTTTTCAACATAGGAGTAGATACCAACTATGTTCAACTGAGGTATCATTACAGATAACCTGATAATAGCTCCACCTTTTATGGCTGAAAATGTCCTTTCACACCCAAACATGTTTCATTCCTTAAAAAGCAGCACTCCTATTACTAATTATCAAGAGAAGTTCATGATAACTAACAACATATGTAATTAAGATATGAATGGGGTTTGGATTCTAGGTATAATAGTCATCCCTTGGAATAAGCAGCCATTTTTGGGTAAGAACTGATTAGGTATAAATCTGTCTGATCCAAGAGATAAATATAAATTTAAAAAAACAACTAGGAGAATTTTTTCCTGAAACAGCCTCTTTTTTAAAATTTTTATTTTAAAATAAGAGATTTGCAAGGAATATTTTAAAGAACTGCTTTCACCCAACTTTGCTCTTCATTGTTAGGCCCTGTTTTAGTTTTTTTAGTTTCTGGAGACAACACAATTGGCCAAATAAGTTCCCTTAGTACTGGATTCCTTAGACAACAATATGCACCATCAACACATTTTTACAGACTCTTGGGCCACTGTCAAAAGTCTGGATATCTAGTTGACCAAATACAGCAAGAATAATTAATTATCCAATGTTGTCCCCAAATAGATGAAGGACTCTCCAAATAACTTGTCTCATAGGTATCCAACATATAAATCAAACACATATATGTCTACACAAACTGAAGCCACAATACAAGGTCTCACCAAGCCATTCCTTAACCAATGTATTTCCAGAAATTATTAAATGACCAAGGCAGCCAATTCACTTTCAGAATACATAATTCCAGGTTCTTGGAGGCTTTCAACAGAATTCTCACCTTATTGACTTAAGTTTGCAGGTGTCAGAGAGCACCAAAATGGCTTACTTAAGTTCAAATTCAACTAAATTAAACATGGTATATTTTATTCCCCAAACACTACTGAGGGATTGTAAGAAAGTGTCTGACTGCAATATTTGACTGCTGAAATATTTTAAACTTCATCTCTTTATCTTCCCCTTCTTTCCTACATTTAGACAGGCTTACAAGAAATTCTGGTTGCCCCCTCCTTTGGTGCCAGTGGATGGTTCAAATGATGGACACCACTGACTTTTTGCAGGTTCCTTCATCTCAGCATCAACCCCTAACCATGATGGAAACCCCAAGCAGTTCCTTGCTCTTTGAAGTCATTTTTGGACTTGTTTCAAAAGTGTGCACTGTTCTGTACAGACACCCTCATTATGTGAGTAATAAACTTTTTTGTACCCTCCTAGTGTGTTGGCAGCAGCATCCATTTTATTGTCCAAAACAAGTGGTGCATCTTGTTTTAAGGTGTAGCCATTACAGCGGGTGTGAAGAGAGTGTTGCTGGATGTTGCAGAATGGGTTGCAATGAGTGAATGTTTAATTGCAAAATGAGTGTGCCAAGAAGGAGAGATAAGTGGCACAGAAAATATTTGGATGTGAGTGGATCAACAGGGTGTGTTCAAGCCATTTTTATTAAATAAATGTTCATAGAGTGATAGTTGAATTGTGAAGGGTGGTGGAAAGAATATGGAACAGCCTTGTAGGGCAATGTATATAAGATCAGAGACAACCTGGAATGATTGGAAGTTTAATGGCTTGCAAAGGTTTTTCAAAGCATATAAATTGACACAGTGGATGTGCATAATTGATAGGTGAATGTAACAACTTAGTGTTTAAGCAGTCATATTTGAATGATACGGAACCGGTATGAAAGGATTTTTAAATCACAAACAGTGGCTCTGCATGGTGTGGTAGTTAAATGGCACAGCATGGGTACAACATTCATTCATTGTACCCATCTGTGCTGTTCATTTTCTTTTGTTAAATAAAGTTGGTGCCATTCCCCTCACTCCCTGCATACCCATTGTGTGCTATACAGCTATGACTCTAGCCACACTTCCTCTGCAATTCAACACCCACAACGTAGTCATCTATTCTGCACCATCCAACATCCACTCTTACACTCTGCATTACAACATCAAACTTTGCCTATACTCCATTTGCTATTTGACCTTAACTCCTTGTAAACCCACTGTATTCTATTCAGCTTACAATGCCATATACCCATTGTGCTTCATCGAAATTTCATTTCAGTCAACCCTCTCTGTGTTATTCAACTTATCCTACTGCATAGCGAAACTATTACCTCCATTTCCACACTGCACAGCCATGTTGTTTCATTCTACCATTGCCTCTAGTATTGGCACCTTTTGCAATTCAAGACCTCCTTGAACACCCATTCTGCATCATTCAAATATGACTTCTTGCACAACCAGCTGATCTATTTGCCTATCAAATCTGCATGCCGATTTTGTTGTTCAAATTATACACCTTGTACACCATTTGTGAACTGTTAAAATTCCAATCATTATACATTATCACTTAGCTATTCAACCTACAATCATTGTACAACCAGGTTGTAGCATTCATTTATACTTCCTGAACACTCATTATGTCCCAAAGAATTATAATCCCTCTTACACTCACTGTTTGTGACTCAAAAACCACTAATTACATACTGATTAAGCACCACCCAGTGTTCACACTTGCACCATTGTTCTCTGCCATTCAACAATCACTCCTTAAAACTAACCATAACTCATGTGGCACAACCTTTGTGTCCTAATCAATATAAATGTCTGGCACATTTGCTATGAAACATCCAACTTAAAATCACTGCACTCCATCTTTATGCTATACCCCTTACACTCATTACACAACTAGGATTATTTCATCCACTAATCCATACACACACACTCTTTGCTGTTCAGTCATCACTCCTTGCAACCCACTTTTCAGCTTAAATACCTTGCACAACAAGTGTTCTCAATGGTACTTCCATTTGGCAGACCTGCTTAAATTATTAAATTAACACCCTTTGCACAGCAAAGCTATGCTTTGCCTTCCATTCATTGACTAGGCACACTTGCTGTGTGTTATTTCACAAATGCTCAGAACACAACCCTGCAATCCACTGCATGTTACTTCTCTGTGCTATTCAATTACACCTGTAGCATAACCTTAGTGTTTCCTTAATTCTACCAATTACACACCCACCCTAAGCCACTCAATATTTCTCCTTTCACAGCTGCTGTCAGTAACTAAATAGCACCTGTTGAACATCCTTTCTGCATCATCTAAGTATGTCCCTTTGAAATCCAGTTGTTCACTTCACCTATAATTCCTGCAACCCCACTGTGTGATATTACATTTATGTTTTGCACACACCTCAACCTATTAAACTTCCAATTCTTACATGGTCTCTGAGCTAGTCAATTTTTATCCATTGCAAAACCAGTCTGTTCCATAAACTTCCACTCTTTTCACAGTCACTCTGTCTCATTCTATCACTTTCAACATATTTTAGTGCACAATTCAAAATCACTTTTTGAATCAAATTATTAATTGACCTACAAGAGCAGACTCCAGGCTGCCCTCTTAAGTTCAGATCCAGAAACACATCACAGAACTGGTCTGCTGAGGGAGCTGCTGCCACTGAGGTTCCCAGACCCCACACCATTTGCTATACTTGAAGAGTTCCCACATCAGGAAACTGCTTCCATCTTCATAGACGTTGGAGGAACCAATTAAACACATCTGTCTTGGTACTCATTTGACATCAGGTCTCCTGACATGTCATTGCTATCTCATAGGGCAAACAATTCCATGGATCCTAGGAAACTGATGGAATTTTAGCTGCAAGGGTTTCTGTGAAATGCAGTGTTTAGCTGTGCAGTCTCTGTAATACTAAGATTCAAGTTTACAAGGAGCTTGGAATGGATATGTAGTGAGTCAAAATGAAATATATGCCTCACCTTACGAATATAAGATAATTAAGAGATCTTACTGAATTTCATTTACTCTTCCTTCTCCACAACATGTTCAGGGAAATGCTCTATCTGCCTGTGGTGAAGTTACATGAATAGCAGTTATTATTACTATGAGTATTTTAAATTTCTCATTTTTTTCCATTTCAAATCTGTTGGCATGCAGTACAAATATAAAATCATTTCTGAGTCCCTTTCCTCTAGGGAACAGTTTCTACAATATACAGAATCCAAAAGAATATCTTTTCCTCTAAAAACTTTAAAACAACAAAAATGGCTTTTGTATGATAAAGCATTATTCTTCACAGTTAAAAGTAGTATTAAGATTTTACTTCATTGTTCACTACTGTAAACAGTTTTATTTTTCATAAGAAAAGTTAGAACACTTTTCTGATCTGTTCTCAAATCCTCTCACATTGTTATAATTTCTGCCTGGAATTTTGCTGACTTCCAGCCCAGTGAGGCCCCAGGCATCCATAGAACTTCTGCCATACCAGACATGACATCCCACAATTTCCTTTGCTAATATACTCAGCATTGAGTCCTATCCCCCTTGGTGGGTTGATGAAACAGACTCTCCCATGGAAGTAGATACAAAGAGAAGATACACAGAGGATCCTGCAGCCCCAGGAAGAGAGATGAGCTTGATAGCTTACAGCTGACTTTGTGAAAAAAAACAAGCAGCTGAGTCCAGAAAGAAATGAGCCCCAGAGGAAGAGAGATGAGCCCTGTGCCAGCCTACAGCTGACATAGGAAGAAGCTGGGACCACAGAGCCTTAAGAGGAAAAAGTAAGGCTGAATCCTTGCAGACATCACCCACCATCTTGCTTCAACCTGTGGCAACAGTCTTTGGGTGTTGTAACTGTAACCTTTTACTCTAAATAAATACCCATTTTAAAAGGGTACTTTTAAAATGGGTACTTTGGATCAGCACCCCTTTGGCAGACTAATACAGAATTTGGTACCAGAAGGGGGTGTATTAGTCAGGATTCTCTAGGGAAATGTAATCAACAGGAGATATCAATAAATAGCACTTTATAAAATAGATTTTATAAAATTTTCTCACATGACTGAGGGGATGCACAAGTCTAGATTCCACAGACAGGCTGCAATCAGGAGCTCCAATGAAGGTCTGATGAAGGTCCTTGATGAGTTCCCAGTAGATGTTGGCTGTCCAAAGACAAGCTAGAAAATTCTCTCTGAATGCTGAAATCACTTTCCTTTTTAAGGCATTCAGCTGATGGGATAAAATGTCACTCATTGCTGATGGCAATCTCCCTGGTTGATTGTAGATGTTATCTATTTAGTAAACTCAGTAAACTCACTGATGACTAAAGTCCATAAATATCCTTGTATTACAATTATCTCAGTGCTTGCTTGATTAAACAAGTGGGCACAACTACCTGTCAAGTTGACACATTAGCCTAATCATCACATGAGCCATCTTATATGAAAGAATTGTTCCTATTTCACTTGACCAAAGTGGTACTATCCAAGACCAGAGTGCTGCCTTACCACATATTCTTTGAAAAACTAGCCAAAACTTGCAGAGTCATTTTCCTGGAAACACTAGAAAACACATAGAAGGTAGCAGTAACTGGGAATGTACCAAATCAAGAAAAAGCAGCCTGAAAAGTGGTAGTTGAAGTTTGTGTCCACTTTCTAGTGCCTCATCCACACACTCCCAGGCATGTTTTGGAGCCAGCCTGTGCTCCCACTTTAGGTCACTGACTCAGCTCCATATAGACCACAATAACCACTATGTGAAAACTGTGGTACCACTCTATCCAGTGGAAACCTGAAAGCCTTAATCCAGAACCAGTCACCAGCTTGCCGTTTTGGAATTTTTCCTGAAGGCAAAGAAGTTGCTTGGTGACAGCTAAAGAAGTGTAATAAATGATTAGGCAAGAACAGCCTGGGGCAAAGAATTACCTGCATTAATTCTTACGATAGAACAATGAGGAGGGTAGGAAAATCTATTTCAAAGAGAGCACAGGGGGATTTGAACTCCTGTAAAATATAAACACAGGAATTTCTAGGATCCTGAGCAAGAACAAGCCCAGGAAAAGAAGCAAACTCCATGGCTCCATGCAGGCACAGTTATGAGAGAGAGGATCCTATATTTTACATTTTCCTTGGACTTATCTTCTTGATAGGAGGGCTAAGTTCTGATGTAAAGCACCAACTAAATCAAGGGAAATTTGCAAAGACCACGAATGGTGCTGTTTCCTTTTCTCATTGTTGTTATTTTGTTAGCTCCTGGAACTTTAGAAAATCTCTGTCATTTCATTAGCTGGATACAAATTTAATGTACAGACTACTCTGGGAGTAAATCTCAGAGTTAACACTTAAAATATTAAAGTTTACAGTGTGCAGCAACAGATTATAAGATGAACAAAGGTACAGGAAATGATGGCCCATCCAAAGAAACAAAATAAAAATCCAGAAACCATCAAAGAAGAAGACCCAATTTTGGACATATCAGACAAAGACTTTTAAAAAAAAGCATCTTCAAACTCAAGGAGATAAAGGCAACATGGAAAGTTTTAAAGAATATGAGGAAAATAATGAATGAACAATAAGTATCTCTTTGAGATTCTCAACTGGAACAAAAAATAAATCCTGGAGTTGAAGACTACAATAAGTGAAATGAAAAACTCCCTAGAGAATTTCCGCAAAAGATTACCCATAGAAAAAAGAATCAATAATCATGAAGTCAAAACAAATGAAATGCTTCAGGCATAGGAGGAAAGAGAATAA